>NW_019014678.1:2691392-2704950 GCF_000150535.2 Carica papaya | reverse complement strand
AAAAAAATCATGAGGTCAAATGGGAGCGACATGCAATTAAACTATAGCCATATCTTCTTCGAGAGACCTATACAACAATCATGTTTGTCATATGAACCGGGTTGTGCTTGTGCCACATGTCATACCTTGCAAACTTTGCATGTCATTTTTCCTGAAAGTCTGGACCTGAATCATGTTGATATCTTTTGGTTTTACTGAGTGTTCATTCAACCACTGTTTTCACTTCTTGCTAACCAAATTTGTTGTATTTTGACCAGTGGTATGGTCATCCTGAAATCCAGCATGTTGATTTCAAGATAACTAGAACTTTAGTAGGTATGCAGTATTGTTCCAAAATGCTGGTGAAGTTGGAAGTTTCCAGGGAATAGACATTTAAGTGAATTTTTAGCTATTGTAATTCTTTTAAACTGATATACATTCTTATCTCATCTGCAAAAATTTTATTTAAAAAAAAAAAGAAAGAATCTGCAAAAAATTGCTTCTTATTTTTTCCTTGATTCATTAATGTAGCGAGTGATGTTCTAAATGCTGATGAAGTTGGAAGCTTCCCTGAAAATAGATACTCAAGTAAATTTTTTAGCTTGGCAATTCTTTAATTGATGTATGTTCTGATTGCATCTGCAAAAGTTAGTGCTTTTTCGTTGTTCTGTGCATTGATGTAGCCTAATTGTAGCTTTTGAATTTGAATGGTTTTGGCTTCCTCTTGATTGGGTTCTGTGATGTTCAAGTTTTGAAGGGGGAGGATGGAGAACTTGGTTATTCTTTTCCTAGAAATAGGAAGAGTTGTGATCTGTATGGCTACTATAGATTTGCATATTTTATTTTATTCTGAAGGCATCATTATGATCGTTTTTATATGTCTGAAACAGAGAAGTCATCAGAGGTCTGCTGAAAGTTTTATGGATCACTCTCAAGATACAAAGAATGGTTCTGGTCCTGAAAACAACGTTCTTCCATCAGTGGTGCTTTCAAATGTCCCAAATCCAGTGGAATCTGATCTGGAGCCTGCTACAATATACAAAGCAGCAGATTATACCACTGGATTGGCTAATTCTGTGGCTCTCTCCAACTTGCGAACAGAACAAAACACATTTGCGTCTGTTGGAAATGTTGTTATGCCTCCCCAATCTTTGCAGGAATCTGTTCCCGTTGCAGCTGAGAACATGGTTTACCAATCCAATTCCCAGTTATGGCAGGGTAGACCATGTATAACTGGGTCGACTCTTCTAAATGATACAAGTGAACAGAATGACCTTAACATTGAAGGTGGATCGGTTAGTTTATCAACTGCCTATTCTCAAGGGTGAGCCTCCTCAGTGAGTAACAAAAAATTGATTAAGTTAATTGCCCAACTAAAACACTTATTGTATTAAATGCCTATTTATCATAAAATCGCAGGATTTAATGATGCAATATACAATATAGCAACAGTTTCTATCTGCATTGCAAAACATTCCTTGAGAATAAATCATTTATATGAAGCATTACTTTTAGTTACTTGTTTTGGGCCATTGTAAATCATAAAATGTTCCTTACGAAGAGACCATTCAGTTAATTCTTAGCCTAATTCAATTTATTTGAAATGTGCAGATGTAGTCTGTACTTAGCTTAAGAGTCCTAAAGCAAGCTTATCTTCTGAAATGACTTCTCGTATTTTTTATTTTTAGATGTTAGTGCTCTTCATCTAGAGGATTGGCTTCTCTGTCTGAGCTTTACTTATTGCCTGTGGTCATTAGAAGTTTGTACAACAATAACACTGACCCCCCCCCCTCCCCCTCCCTTCCCAATTTTTTCTTTTTGAGCTTTTCAATGTCTTAAGAGACTTCCTGTTGTTGCTAATAACTTATTTGTTTCTGTCCCTTTCCACCAATGCCCTGCTATTGTCAGACTACCAATTACTTGTAACTGTCTTTTTTTTGGGGTGAAAATCACTATATATTAATTGTTGATGCATTGGAATGACAAGTTTGGTGTATAAAGATAGATATGGTAAGGTGTTGCTGTTAAGAAATGTTTTTGATGTTGAACAGGATATTGAATGCCCTGACTCAAGCTCTGCAATCGTCAGGAATGGATTTATCACAGGCTAGCATCTCTGTGCAAATTGATGTCGGCAAGCGAGCAAATAGTGGCTTTTATCCTGCTGCATCGGGTTCAGAGGTTTGTTTGTTAAAGAGAAAAAGTTAGTATCCTTCAAATATCCTGTATCTTTTCTTAACCTTGCTAAATTTGTTTTGTTGTTCATCCAGGATCATGAGAACCAAATCCCAAACAATCAAATGATGTTGCAAACTGGAGTTCAGAACTGTAATGAAAGTTCTGATCAGCCTCATAAGAGGGTCAGAAGATAAGAAAGCTTATGTATTATTCTGATCACCTGTTCTTTTAGTTTTTCCAGTTTGTTACTTACAAGGGGTGGGGTTCATTGTTTTCACCATAATCTACAGATAAGCTAGGTTCTGACCGATTGTACATGGTTATGCTCTTTGGTCTGCCTAGTTGCCATGATTTGGGGTAAAAAAAATGTTGAACATTCTTTTGTCTGTATTTCTCTGTTAAGGTAGAGGCTTGGGAAGTTGCTGGTTATCCCGAAGCAATCTGTTTTGTATGCAAAGGTTTATTTTCTTACTTGGTTGTACAGTATAGCGGGATTCCTTGTGCATGGGATGCTTTTACTGCTTTAAGTTTGCCCAAAATCCTGTCATTTAGTAAGCAATTTGCACGCTTTCTGAGTTGAGTTTGGTCTTGAATTTGTGGATGCCTTTAACTGGGATTACGATCTATGAGCAAGTAAGAGTCTGAGGAGATTGACCATTAGCATGCATAGTCTTGTTTCCCGGAGTCTGGATCCTTTTTAAGTCCATGGAATAGAATTTTGATTACTGAAGATTTAGAAGGTGAGTGTTTGGTTTAATTCTTATTTTGTTTCTACTTGATTTTTGTTCCAGTTTTTGTGTTAGTTCTAATATAGAGAATTAAAACATAATTTGTTGCATTTAAATTATTATTACTTGCACCTGGGTTTTAGTCTGATGGTTTACATTTGTGAGAACTGAGGAGGCTCAGACTCAGAGCTCTAAGATACTCTCTAGAGCAAATTTTCTGCTAATCTAAAATCATTACTTTGACAGTGAAAGTTGAATTTTTTTACCATTTTAAGGAATTCAAAATGTGGACAGAAATAGAGATTTTGTTTTTAATTATGATGTAGAACTTAAAATTAGGATTTGATTATGAATTGAGTGGAAAATTAGTTTCTTTTCCCCCAGAAAGTTGTATGATTTGACAAAATATGAAAAGGCAATCTTAAGATATAATCCAACTAAAATCTTAGCATTTTATGCTATATAGAAGACGTGACCTTACTAACTCTGCACCTAATATTCAACCTAAATTAGCAGCATTTTAGGTAATACTTTTCTGTTGAAGTTTAGTTTATTTTCATTTTTAAACCGTGAGGAAGCCATTACCCCACTCCAGTTACTCATTGTTTGACTGATTCCATTAGAAGCTCAAGTAATTTAACTACATTAAGTTGGAAGGAATTTGTGATCACTTGACATAATCATGATGTAAGCTTGAATTGCATTCAATTTACAGATTAATCCAATAGAGAATTTTACTGATTAAGACTTTAGGAAAACTACATTAAAATATGCCACATAAAGTATTGTTTAAAGACTTCAACAACTTGGGCTGTTTTAAGTCTGATGTGCAAAACTAGGAATCATGAAGTCTTTTGAATTTTTTTTTATCATCCACTTCCTTAGAAACTGATCTATCTTTCTTTCTTTTGTGTGTAGTGTGAAAGCTACGTTTAATAGTGTGTTAAGTGCCTGAATTTGCCACTCACCGGTATTAGTGCAAATATGGGAAAACTGGTAGCCACCCATATGACTATTATTATTATTATCTACCTTAAGTTTCTTTAATGGAGGATGACTTATCTTCTTGGATCTGGATCACCCACATAAAAATTTTCTTGGATCAGTGAAAAAATTCTCTTTGGATCACTCCCCATTCTCCTACTAGCACAATCACCAACTAGACATTTTTACTGTTTGCTCCTCAGCTTACCTGTGTAAGTGATACTGTATTATCTTGGAAATGACTGCCTTGGGATCTTGGAGTTGTGATTTGAATATGAAGAAAAATAATTATTGGGTATGAGTAGGAAGTGGGCAATCATTATGGAACCGCCATATGATTGTGTGTGTATTTCTTTTGTATTTTTAGATGGTGAGATCGTAATGGAGTAGGCTCGTTTATTTTAACCAAATCAAATACTTATTATAATATAATGACTTAGAAATGGATTCAAATACATTTTATGAATCATGATTTGGCAGAGCTGAACCAAAAACATTAGTATTATATAAATCATTTATAATCGAAGATTCCTTTCTCCACCCTCATACATACGTATACGTAAACATATATAACTGTATCAACACTAACACGTATATGTAGTTCAGAGACAATATAAACAAGACGGGTAGATGGATAGATTTTCTCAGATTCAATGGATTCTGTTTTTCACCAAGGGAGGGGGAAATTTGATGTAACTGTCTGTTTATTGTTTGCGTACACACGCGTGGGCACACCCACATACACGCACACAAATAATATATATATATATATAGCACATGGATTGTGATTCTTCTCTTGAAAAGGTAGGAGCAGATCATGCAGAAAAATCTAATGTAGTTACAAGCACATAATCAGGTCTTCTGCCTCTAAAACAAGCAATTATTTCTAAAATGAATCATATCACGTGCAGTATTTGATGCCCACTATTTATTTATTGTTAGTCAAATTCAACAAACCAGAAGAAAATAGGGCAAAATGTATTTTCTGATTACATAATTCATGCTGACAAAACTGCAAGGTTATGAAAATTTTTGACAGGAAATATCCTGATAGCAGATAGTTAAATTGAAAACAAAAACAATTTTAATTTCCACTCTTTACAGTGCAGCTTTTTTGATATGTAACCCTCCAGTGGCATATTTCTTTTTCATTCTATACAAGTACCCTCTGTTTATTGAAAATACAAGAGTGATTTAACATCCTAGATTCCTCTAAATGAGTGAGCATCCAGGCACAGGACTCTCAATTCTCTTAGAACCCAAGCTCTAATAGAACTTGACTGTTATCTTTGATAAATATACGTGTGGATACGGAGTATATACCTATCAAGATCATGACAATGGCATGACACAGAATCATGTGCTTCTTAATGATTCATCTAACGGCTGCAAGCATTCCTGCGGATTGGCATAGAAATTGTCTTCTTCCTTTGGCCTATCTGGAATCACTACTCGTTTCTTAGGCCTTCCCATCCGATCAGCATGAATTTCCTTCACCATAGTGGAGAACTCATCCCAGTTTAATAACCCATTTTGGTATCGATCTATTAATCTAACCAATAGTCTTCTGTCCAGCAATATAGTCTCTTTGAATCCTAAGAATCTGATGAAAATCAGAATAAATATAAGTCAGACTGAATTTTAGTTTTATGGAAGAGAAATATTCCTGTAGTTAAAGCAGTTGGGAATGTCTCCTACTTTCGTAAACAGAGTAACATCTAGGTCATGAAAGACTCGTACTAAGCTATTGGAAAGAGATTCTTTCATCCCGTTTGAGAAGGCAATGAGAACTTAGACCATAAAAATCAAAGTAGTACCTCCGATGGCCTTCAACAACTTTAGCCATGTTTCCATCGAAAGTGGGAACAAATATATCACTTTCCAAGGAAACAAGATAATCCAGCGCTGCCATTTGGGATGAGTGATTCTGGAAAAGTTTCAAATCTGATGGTTCAAGCAGTTCCTCTTTTCTGACCTGTTGCATAATCGCAAATCAACCCATGAAAACTTGTACTCATAAAATGATAAAGAAAAGTTACTCTTACTTCTACTAACCAAATTAGGAAAAGCTGCTGCCAAAGTTCTCATCCTTCTTTCTCCACCATAAATTCCTCCAGCGGCAATGTAAATCTGGACATTGTGGTTGATACCCATTGCAGTTAATAACAAAGCAGTTTCTTCTGGTGTCAAAGGACACAGACCTTCTTTCCTTTTCATTTCAGAATTTATGACTTTTTCCTTCCACCATGGATAAGCATATCTGAAACACATGATTAGAGTCACTAGACATAACTAAAATAATAAGATTGTGAATAATTAAGTTGAAACTTCCATGTGATAATACCTCATTCTTGTCAGGTCTTCTTCCTCTTCACTATTACAACCATGAGTGCAGCCAGAGAAAGCCAACATGTCCATCTCATATCTTAGATGGAGGACCAGGAAAGGGCCTTTTTCCCTCAAAATTGCAACCAGCCTCCTGCCAAGTTCCTCTATCTGGGGAGTAAATCTGAGAGCATTGAAATTTACTCTGCAACGCAGCTTTTGAATCTCGAGAGGTAGTCCGTTATTAGCAAGCCGGGCATCAGTTTTATTTAGCTGTACAACCTTGTATTTTTGCACCAGAGGAAGAATCTATTGAGAAAAACATCAGAAAGTCAGACACAATAATTCAGGAAAAGGATAGTTTTAGCTTCATATGATGGACAACCAACCTGGTAGTGGTAGTAAGAAATGTCAGACCAGCTAACTGGGGACAATGAATAGAACATTCCCAATTCAACCCTTCTCTTGATCCTAGGTGGTAACTCTTTAAGTATTCGAACTTCATCTCTTAATGAGCTTATAAAATGATCGACATCAAATATGTCTTGGAACTCACTGCTTATGGAAAATCAAAAAAGAAACTAATGATGATTCTGTATTAGAATCAAGGAACCTTCAAAAAGGTTTTGTATCAGGAAGTGAGGCATGAGTGAACAACATACCTTGGATCATTCCAGAATGAAGTTTTATCCAATTCTGGAACTATAAGAGTAACATTCAAATATCGGGCTATGGTGACCATATCACATATCTGCATAGAAGATCCAAAAGAAAGCTATTTATATACAGTAACCCCAAACATGAAAATATACCGAGGAGAAGGATGTTCTCAAAGAAGAAAGATATGCCAAGGAGAAGGATTTTTTCAATGACAAACTATTGACACATATTGTTAAGAATCAGCTGTTATCTTACCGCTGCACGCATTTGGTTCAGTCCCCCATTGCAAGAAACGATAAGATAGCCATTATTCTTATATACTCCTGCGAAGAACAGCTACAAGTTCAGAAATACAGGTACGAGGAGCCATTTAGGATTCCAAACTTTTACAGCGAAAGCAAGTCATGTTAATAAAAACAGAATTAAATGATAAATTAACCAAGCAAAAGGCGGAATCCATAAGCCAAAGGTTCTTGCACAAAGTATGTAAAAAGATAAAATCCACTTTTAAGTGAAAAAATAAATTGGGAAAAAAAGTGTCTAATATGAGAAACCGCAAAATAATCACATGAAATGATCAAGACAGCAAGTTTCTTCTGCAACATGGTTCATATTCCATGTTAAAAATAACCACCAGCTCGATCTTCTTCACAAACATCAACACCTTTTTCTAATAACATTAAGAATGACGAAACACTGAGAAAAGGTAGGTGAAAACTTACTCTTTGGAGGAAGAATGATTTTGGTTGGAACAGAAGAAAATCCAACAGCCAAAGGAGAAACAGAGTGAGTGAAGCAAGAAGGCCAACCCTTAAACAACCTTGGCCCCCACATCTCCCCCAGTGCCATCAACTGAACAACACAATTCCACATTAATATTGTCATTACAGCTCTAATCATCCAAAGCTTCATTCGAGACCTCGAAACCATAGAACTCTTTAAGTTCTCAACCTTGCTTTCTCCTAAAAGTTTCATCTTCATCTCCCAAAATCTCTTACAGTAGCGCTTCTCATTACTCTCCTCTGCTTTACACATTGCAACACACCATTCCTTGGCTACCAAAAATTTACCCAATTCAACAAATATTAGTGCAAACTTTTTTCTTTTTTAACTATCCTCGATGCTAGTAGCAGACCTTGAGTTTAAGTTAAGAGATCCAACGCTAACATTTAACAGGATTTGACAACTTGGGTTTTTAAACCCAAAAGCAGAGTTACAGAAAAAGATAATGCAAAATTCTGACTCCCATCATTATTCTAATAACAACCAGATATCAATTTTATCTCCACACAAGACGCGGTTGGTTTCTCCAAAACTTAAATTCACCTAATCAAGAAACACCTCGAAACGCTCAACTCCCTCGGCTACAGTAAACTTTGTATTAAAAGATTGGACTTCGTACATTTTTCTTGTCTTAATCCCGAAATTATAAAAAAAGAAATCTCGTGTCACCTTACTCCAGCTCCTCCACGACTATCTACTAATCAAAAACCAGAAAGAAACCCAGAATAAACATCACAAAATATTTCGCAAACTCACCGACATTATCAAAACCAGAAAAAACCCAGAAACAACATGATCTATTCCAAGCTAAAACTCCACAAAATCAACAGAAAATGCTCCTTCTAGACAGCGGGTAACGTTTTGAAAAAAAAAAGCTTAAACGGTTGATAATGTACAGCAGGAAGAGAACGGGCAAAATAAAGGAATTGAGGTAAATGGCAGTTAGGTTCCCGGCATGTTTCTCCGACGAGATCTCAGCGAGAGACACCGGAGCCTGAGTCGAGAATTGTGGAAGGATCGGAGAATGAGAAAGAGAGAGAGTTGGTGATTTAATAGGACAGAGGAACAGGAGTGAGAAAAGCCTGTGATTAAGGCGCAAGTATTGCATTTACCGTGAGAATCGAAGTGAGAGTGTACATGGTAAAAAGTTAAAACTCAGTCTTAATTCTTTTAACGTTTTACTTCTCAAACGTAATTAAAGTTAAAAAATTAAAACGCAGTCGTATTTTGTTTTAGGTTTTGCACTGCTATCTTTTACAGGAGTGAAAATCCAAACATCTTATTAAGCACATGATTTTCCTTCTGTTTTATATATATATATATATATATATAAAATACCTGTTTAATTTTATAACATAATCAATTAAATATAATACTATATCTTATATTAAAAATACTTTCCTAACATATTTTAGTAGGTATCATAATAATTTCAACTTGAAGTTATTTATACTATTTTGAAACACTTTTATAAACTCGTAACACATGCATCAACACACTCAAATGAATTTAATTAAACTCAAATCACATATATGAAAATGATTTTGTTAAATCTACTTTATTTGTAAATAAAATTTTATGTTTGGTATAAATTTACCAAGTTCTAAATTTTTAGGGAGAATCAGAAATTCAATGTAAATAATTAATTTTGTATAATTATTGTTGATTTACTCTCTTGTGTCCATTTAATTAGTTTGATAATGATGATTATGTAGATAAATTTTCAGTTAATACTTTTATTTTACGAAAATCCATATCTAAGTTTTGATTAAACTTATTATTTGGGTTGATAGATTTTATTAAGAAATCAAACTTCATTAATTGAAATTAAAAATATATTATCTTTGTACTACAAACACTGTATATAATTAATAAATTAGTGAATAATTTTTAAATAATAAATTCAAAATATATCAACTAACCTTAAGTTAGCTGCTTGGTGCTTTTCTTCTCTCTAAAATAAAATGTTTGTAAATATTAGTACAAGGTTAAGAAAAACAAAATTTAAAAGAATGCATAGTTTTTATTAATCTTCATCATCATATGTAATTCCTCTTGTTCAAAAATGTTTAGCTAACTTTAAGTTTGTCAAATCAAACCAATTCTAGCCACTTAGGAAAATATTTAATATCTCGTCTATATATATATATATATATATAATATGTCACAAAAATCACTAATATTAATATAATCAAATTTCTTAATTACTATATTAAGTCGAGTTTCTTCTGTTGATGAAATTGTTACAATCTTATCTCGTAATCACACTGATAGAAAAAATTAAAATATAATTAAATATTTTATATAATTTATTTATTAATTAAAAGATACATATACGTCGGTTATTAAAATATAATAGAAATAATATTTAAGTAGAACTCAATTCGTATCAAATATTTAAGTAAATATTGGTTGGTCGAAGTTAAGCTTGTAATTTCGTATAATTGATTTTTCTTTTCTTAGATACCTTTAAATTCAATAAATTTAACTATTAAATTATTAATGGGTTAATCAAAACCTTTAGATTCTTCAACATGATTAAATTTCAAATCAATTAAAGATGATACTTAAAAAAGTTGTAGACATATTTAATTAACTATAATAATTTATAATTAAGTTATACCAAAAGGTATTAGTAATAATTAATAACAAAATTAAAATTAAACGCGAAAGATTGTGATAACTCGTAGTACTCATGAAATGATACTTTTTAACATTTTTATATTTTTCAAAGGAGTATTCTGACATTTGTGTATATTATATATGTATACATTGTTTATGCAGAGAGAGAATTGGTGTTGAATAATAATTGGATAAGAAAGATTAGGTGAAAATGAAATAAAATACAAATAAAATGAATGTATCCTAAAAATATGGTAATTAGTTTTTTTTTTTTAAAAAAAATCATTATTATTTTTTGTTTATTTATTTATTTGTTGGATAAAAAAAATAGCTGCAACCCACAAAGGCAACACGTACAAGCTGTCCTCCCATATTTAATTTACCCAACAACTCACTTTACTAAATTTGCAAAACCCTCAAATCAATTTTAAAAAGAAAAGATGGGTCAATTACTCTTTTTATTATAGAGGTATAATAATGATTATTATTTTTTAGAGGATTGTGTGTATCATTACAATATTGTTTGTACAATATTAAAAATTTATAGAGTTAATATTTAATTCACAAAAAAAAAAAAAATTATAAGTTTTTAGAATTAGTGTGTATAAATTAATACACTATTATAATAATAAATAATAAATTATATAAAAATATTTACTATATAAATATTTTTTGTACAAACCTAAATTTAAAAAAATAAATCAATAAAATAATTTTTCTTCTTTTTTACAGGAATGACATAAGCATAACCTTTTTGAGAGAGAGAGAGAGAGGTTTTTTTTTTTGTATATTTTTTTTCTTTTATTTTTTTATATTATTAAATGAGTAATTTTTTTTTTTTTTTTGGATATGATATCTAATCACTATTTTAAATTGAATCCCCCTCGTTATGGGTAACTCACTCAATTAAATTCAATAATAAAAAATTTAAGATAAATTATATAAGTAACATTTGAATTAAATTTGGTATAATTTTTTAAAAATTAATATTTTTAATGTGTAAGAGTATTTATCCATATCAAATAAATTGGAGGGTAGAGATTTAAATTTTGTCTAAGGCTCTCAATATATATATATATATATATATATATACTACATTGTACTAAAAAAAATATCAAATTCAATTATCATTAACAAATATAATATTAATACTCATGAATTGAGTAGAAAGAAGCATTTAATTATGAAAAATCAACGAAGAAGAATATATCATTATTGAAAGTTTATGAGGAGAGCAAAAGTATAATTTACATGTTTAATCGTCCAATAACATAGACATTTGGGGAAGTTTTATTTTATTTAGTTGAAGCATATATTACAACCTAGCTAGCATAGATTAACCCTATTAATCACATTAACTTAGGATAAATTTATTTTAAATTTAATTAATTAATTACTTAATTAAACAAGAAGCCTTGTATATGTGTGTCAGCCGTCGCTGTGACTTGGCAAATTTATTAATGCATAAAAAATTAACCACAAATTGCATTTTCTTAATTAGTTCTTAAATTAAGCATGGAGTGTTTTGGCTTTTATAGTCATTGAAATATGCCCGTGATTGATCTTCATCACTAAAATAAGGAAAAGACCAACCTGTGACCTAAAAAAATTTGTTGATTGCATATCATATTCGTATATATGTCTCTGTATGTATACATTAAACGTAACTATATGTTCATATATAGTTTATCTATGATGTTGATGATCATGTGAATGTTGCCTGTTTGTTAAATTTATAAAAATCGTTCTCTAGGCAATAACAATAAAATTAAATTGACAATTTTTGGTATCAGAACGTAGGGTTTGACCAGTATCGCTTCTAGTTCAACAAAAGGAGTTCAAATTCAACAAGTGCCGCCATCAATTTTTAAGTTTGATGGCAAAAATAATTTTGTGATGTGGAAACACTTAATGGAGCTATGTTTGAGAAGCGATGGTTGTAGTGAAATTCTAGATAATGGTTTTGTCGAAAAGAAAAAGTCGTCAGCAACAAGTTTACAAGACTTGGTTCGTGATAATTTGTTAAATGAGAAGCCTTTATTTTTAATTTGTCAATTTGTAAAGTTGACGGTCCTAGAAAAAATATTTCATGTCAAAACAATAAAAGAAACATGAAATATTTTACTCAAAATGTATGAAGGTGCAAATCCAGTCAAACGAATTTGACTACAATGATTGAAAAGACAGTTTGTGCTAATGGAGCAACGCACAGAGGAAAATATTCATGATTATTTTTCACGAATGGAGAAATTAATAAATGAGATGAAGAATAATGGAGACCAAATAAATGAGAGAGATATCATGGAGAAGATTTTACGTACGTTATCAAGTCGATTCGACTATATGGTGACAACTATTGAAGAGTCTAAAAACTTGGACACCATGACCCTTAATGATTTACAAGATTCATTAGAGTCACGTGAGATGTGGATGAATGAAAGATCTCTAAGCACGATAGAACAAACTTTAAAGACTAAATTAAATTTAAAGGACGAGATGTCTAGATCACAACATAGTCAAAGAGATTGAATTTTGGAGGTAGAGGAGGAACAAATTTTAGAACGACTTCAAGACAAGGAGCAACAGAGAATGAAACTTCTCAAGGTAAATCTCACATCCGATGTAATAAATGCAAAAAATATGATTACCATCAATCAGAGTATAAATCACATATTCAGTGTTATAATTGCAAAAGATATAGTCATTATAGTAGAGAGTGTTGTGCAAAGAGACCAAAACATAGAGAAAATCATGTTGGAATAGCCCAAAATGATAATGTAGAGACTTTATTGATGTCAGCTCATGATAATAATGAAAGTAATAATAGTCAATGGTTATTAGACTCAGGTTATAGTAATCACCTGAGTGAAAATAAGGAAGTATTCTCTGAGTTAGATAAATTATTTCGTTCTTCAGTGAAACAAGGCAACAACCATGAAGTCCCAATTTTAGGAAAATGAAGAATTGCCATTAAATTAAACAATGAGTCTACAGATTATATTTTCAAAGTTTACTATACCCATACTATTTGTCAAAATCTGTTAAGAATAAGACAACTAGCAGAAAGTGGTTATGATTTGTGTTTCAACAAACACAGGTACACTATAAGTGACACAAAGAAATGAATGATCCTGAAGACAAAGATGTCATCCAATTGTTTACTTCCAATGCAGATCAATTATGGTAATGCTTCTAATTATAATTCTATGATTGTCGATGATAATTAGCTATGACATATAAAGCTCGGGCACTCGAATTTTGGAAGCATCAAATTTCTTGCAATAAATAGTGAATTTCAG
>NW_019014678.1:2598931-2616458 GCF_000150535.2 Carica papaya | reverse complement strand
TATCCATGGGGATCCATAGGGGGTCCCCGCTACACGTGAACCATTAACATTAATAACCTGATTCCAGGGCCGTCCCCATACTCCATCCGGTATGGGCGCCAAAACTATAAACCTCAATACCCCGTCCGGTATGAGGGTGAAACGGGCCGTCCCCATACCCCGTTCGGTATGGGCACCAAAACCATAAACCTTAATACCCCGTCCGGTATGAAGGTGAAACGGGTCGTCTCCATATCCCGTCCGGTATGGGCGCCAAAATACATAAGGTCTCCATACCCCGTCCGATATAAGAGACCACGTTCCCGGTAGGGTTCCCTACGGATCCAGTCTATCCACTATCTCCTAGGATATCTAGTCAGGTTGTCACATTATCCATTTATCAATTTAGATATATTTTCTATTTTTTTCTTAGTTTTCTGTTTATCACATAATCATGAATATTTAAACCAGTAACGAGCATCCAACAAGGCAGACTTATCATCAGATTCACAAAATGAAGCCATAATGAAGTAAATAGTGATTCATGCATTCAAAATCATAAAATAAATAGATTAGATACCATAATGCATTTAAAACTGTAAAATAACTAAAACAGCAACTGACCGAAAATATATTAGACTCGGACTCCATTAGCAACCTTAATTAATTATACATATCTATTAATTCACGAAATGCCGTTTTATTATTTATTGAGCTTTAATACCGTAATAGGAAATAGGGTGAGAAATCCTTACTTGTTTCGGGGTCTGAAATTGGCTCTATAATACACTTATGGGCTGTCCTTAAATTCTCTGAATTTTTCGCGGGAAATTGAAACGCATTAACGGTACCTATACGTGTCCCAAAAAATCCCAAATTAGACCCAGGGCCCATTTTTGGCCAATATCGAAATTCTGGCATGGCGGCTTCGCCGTGCTCCGTCGACGGCACTGCCGCTCGTGGTGGCGATCCGCCTCGGGTTAGACATTTTCGGCCAAATTCAGCCAAACTTGCATTGTTTCCTGCGATAAAACAACCTTAGGGCCCTCGGTGGGCCAAAAAATCACGAAAAATCGAGACTTACCGGCTACGTAGCTCTCGGGTGCGGCGGCTTCTCCGGTGCGAGTCGCGATTTGATGTTTTGCTCCCGTCAACCTGTAGAGAAAAGGACGGTGATCACAGTGGTGTAAAAATTGCATCGAACGGGAACCGGAAAGGGCCTCATCAGAGGCAAAAACTGAGGGAAGCCGCGGCGGCGCCGCTGGACTTCGGCGATATTTTCCGGCCGATTGATCGGTGGTTTGGCTCCCATTTGGCCATAGGCAGATTCAGCATCGAAAAATGAGCAAAGATGAGAAAATTTGCCTCGTTTGGCGGTCGGAAAACCCTCCAGTGCGGCGGCGGGTGGTGGTGGCCGGCTCCTCTGGTGATTAGTTCTTCTTCTCCGGCGAGGGTACTGGCGGCTAGGGTTTGGGGTCGGGTGTGGGTGAGGTTATTTATAACATTCTCCTTTTAATCTCAGCCGTCCATCACGATTTAATATGGACTGTCCGATCGCGATTAAAATGGGAATAAATCTGGACCGTTCGTGCGTGATTCAATATGGGCCGTCCGCACGCGTGAGATCTGGGCCGTCTGTGCGCGTGAGATCTGGGCCATCCGCACGCGTGAGATCTGGACCATTCGCACGCGTGAGATCTCGACCGTTCGATCGTGTGCACGCGGATCGCCCACGTAGCTCCGTCCCGCGTGGCCTCCTGTGTCAGCTTCATTTCCACGCGGCGTGTTCTGGTTGGCCGGGGCTGCTAACGTGGCACAACTTTTCTAAATTGTATTTTGACTCTCGGTTTCTGATTTTTTTTTCAAAAATACCTCCAGAATCTAAATTTTCACCCATTTTTTTCAAATCAATTTCAATTAAATTCTAAAAATAATTTAACACTATTTTATCATTATTATTATTTTTATTAAATTAAATTAAATTAAAACCTTAAAAATTAAAAATTAAAAAATTAAACTAAAATTTTAATATAAATTAAAATAAATTAAAAAAAATAAAAATAATAAATTTAGGTGTTACATAATTACTATTCGATTAAAATTTCGTTATATTCCTAATAAAATTAATTAATTTAAGCAAACGAAAACATGCCATTATTTTTTTTATTATAATTTTCTCTCCATTTCCGTAATAATTTATTGAAACATTAATACAAGGAAAACTTATCCGTAAATATATAACCCAGCGGCTGTTGTTACACAGAAATTAACGGCGTCCAACGCTACAAACGGGAGGGAAGACGATTTAAACGAATTCTAAAAATTCAGATTTTATTTGACAAGAAAATAACACAATAAAACTAAACATGGTGAATTATGTAACTTAAAATATTAAGATTAATTTTTTTTTTTACAGATGGTCGTACTACTTGCTCTCTTTGGATCTCTCTCTCTCTCTCAATCTGAATCTGCATCCCTCTTTCGTCTGGATGTGTATATTTCTAGGAGCAAGTCAGTCAGTTAACTGAATACCGTCTCAGCAGCTCGACACGTGCAGTTTCGAGCGGACGCGTGGCGCCATGGTTATATTTCTCATCTGAGTCACGGCCTTCTATTCTCGACGCTCTCAAAAAGTAGCCAAAATTCCTATCCTCCATTCTTTCTTGTTGCCTCTGATTTAATGCATCCAGAAGCGTGCCTCGGAGGAGAGGAAAAGTGATTCGCTGCAGCTGCAGGTGGAACAACCGGGAACCAGTTGGCAGTCTCGAAGATGGAGATAACGGCTGGGATGAGAAGTGTCTGGGTATAGAATGAGGAAGATTAGGAGCGTGGAGGGACTTTTTGGTTTCTCAGGCTTGAAGGGAAGGAAGATTAAGGTTGGCTGTTGACTTTTTAAGGGATTATTTTTCTGGTTTGGGGATAATGTAAAACAGATAATGAGGAGGAAGATGAGATGAGGAAATCGTAGAGGAAATAAAGTTTTGAAGGGGAGAGTGTTTGGAGAAGAAGGATAATCTTCCAGAGGTTGCAAACCACAACAGCGAGCTGTAAATGGTTCTCATCCCTACTTTAATTTTTTATTTTTCCTTTGGTTTTCAAACTGGTGTTCCATCTTCTTGATTTGTAGTGATTGTTCTCTCTGAATTTGATCTATCATACTCGTGTCTAACGGAGTTTAGAAATACAGTCCTCTATTGTTTCAGTTCCTGTATTATATCCTGTTAGTCTGTGTCAACATTTACTTTAGGTGAGATACTCAAGCTAGAATGGGTGCATGGAAGGATTTGATAATATGATTAGGAGTTTTTTGTTCATGGCTAATTGCTTAATAGTGAGAATTTCTACACAACTGAGGTGTTCTGTTGATTTTTTATTTTCCCCCATTTGAAGTGCTTCTTCCAGGTTATTACCTTTTCACAATTGAGGCCACATGGTTCTTATTTGAAGCGACGATCATATTGTCATCTTTGTTTGGGTCTTGATAAAAAGGGTGGCATATGGTTGCATATATTCTTTCAAAAAAAAAAAAAAATGCTTGCATATAACGGTGTTTGAGTCGATGTTTCTATTATATTCTAATATATATTTCCAGGATAATCACTGCTTGTATTAGCTTGTTCTTGTTAATATCCGGTTGTGTAATATTCTTTATGCTTTAAGAATAATTTACTTTTTTGCTTTTCCAGTTATGTAATTTTATTTAAAAAAAAAGTTATGTAATTTAAATAACTCTCTGAATCTTTATGTTTATGCCATTGTTCTTATGGTTTTAAATAGAAAAGAGGTTTGCATTTTTTATCTAACGCTGTTCTTTCGCATCCCCATTTGTTCGTACATTATGAGACAGCCTTGACACTTTGGACTAAAGTAAACTGCTTTGTTAGGTTTATGTTGGGTTACTCCTCGTAAAGGAATGTTTGATTCACAGTAGCGTTCAGGGGGAGGGACTATGGATAAGGGAAAAATCCCTTTGGGAAGGGTCAATTTGCTGGGCTATGGATTTTATGGCTTGGAAAGTAAACTGCTTCGTTCGGTTCATGTTAGGTTACTCCTCTCACAGTCGAATGTTTGATTTACGCTAGCATTCAGGGGGTGGGAATGCTTACGGGGGCAAAATCCCTTTGGAAGGGGCTATTTTTGTAGGGTTATGAATTTTATGGTTTGAATAGAATCGGAGGATTTTTTATGATGATTACTCGTCAATTGGAGAATGTTGGATAGATTAACATTTTTGGCTACTTTATGGGCCGAACTGAATAGACATTATTCCAATTATCACTGAAATTCATCATGTTTGGGTGTCAGTGCCAGTAAATCGTTGAAGGTTTATTATCAGAAGAAGTGTCAAGGGAAGGGTTAGGGTATTGTTTTATATCATTACTGTGTGAGAACTTGTCGTGTAAAGTGTTGTGTAAACTACTTTCTTAAGTAGTTGTATAACTGTTATTCTGTTGTAGTTGGTAAGAAGATCTTTTTTTGTTCTGTTAGAAGTAAATAGCTGAATAAATAGGAATTGGTTGGAGGATTGATGTTTGACAATTCATACTCAGAAATTAAGAACTTGAACCATCAGTCACTGTTGGAGAATTAATCTGCATTTCCGAAGTTTCTTCATCTCTATTTTTCTATTTCTTTTCTCATCTTACCTGGCTCTCCTCCTTTTCTCATCTACAAAATAAAATCAAGAGTTAATGTCTAAAGCTCTTGACAAAGTGTTATCTGAGCATTGTGATTTTGAAGAAATGCAAGTTGTCATGGCACCAATGATGAGGAACAATGGAAAAACTGCTGCGACTGATCAGCAGAAAATGCAGCAGATTGACTCTACTCTTTGGCTTTTTGGTGCATTTTGTAGTATAACCTCTTGAGAAAATTTTTCCTAATTATTTTGTTTTATGCCATAGGAGGAGGGAGTGCCTCTCACATTCACACCTTCCTGTCTTGTACATTTACAGGATTCATTTCTCTGTCTTCATTTTTTGACATCTGGTTCCTTCTCCAATAGTGTCAATGAAGACTCCATTTTTGGAGGGTCTCAACATCAACTGGTTATGACAATGGGTATTTAAAGTTCTAGTCTTTTGGGTATAAGTAGAGTAGCAGACAGGCAGCACCGGTCTTGGTGATTATTGTCTTGAAATGTTGATATTGGGATTTGCAGTTTACATGTCAATTGAGTTTAATTCTGCTTGTCAGGATTGAAGCAATTTCTTTTTGGTTTTTTAGCACATTTGTTTTTTGATGTGCTTAATTGATAAGGAGACATGATTGTTGGTAATAGGAGTTCCTCTGTATCTCTAAAATGTTTGATCTTGTTATTGGAAAGAGGTGAAGCTATTGTCCTTGTTTTCTAACATTATTGAATGTTAGTGTTTGGGGACAGTGAATGAACAAATGAGAGCAATTTTGTGGTTGCTTTTCAATTTCAAAACATCTTTCAAGTGCTTCAGACTCTTGCTGTTTGTTTTTTTTTATATGAGCATTTAATTTTTCCTTTTGGTAGTTGATGACATTTCTTTTTGAATCTGTTGAGTTATTGAATTTGCATAACATTCTTGTTGTTCATGTTTTTATGTGTTTTTTTCATACCTGCCACATTTGAAATGGATGTTCAAAGTCTGATTGCTTTGCAGAAATATAGAAGTTCAGTAACCAGGCAAACTTCTGCTCAAATGTCTGAGTCCAATAATGCTGAGTATGTGGAATTGGGAGAAGGACTTGCCCCAAGGTTGGAGAAATTTCAAAGGGTTTCGGTTCTACCTCTGGTTTTCCTGATCTTTTATGAGGTATCTGGGGGTCCATTTGGGGTTGAAGATAGTGTACAGGCAGCTGGTCCCCTTTTAGCCCTTCTTGGGTTTTTGTTTTTCCCTATTGTATGGAGCATTCCTGAAGCCCTTATAACTGCAGAGATGGGTACCATGTTCCCTGAGAATGGAGGGTATGTTGTTTGGGTTTCATCAGCATTGGGTCCGTACTGGGGCTTTCAACAAGGTTGGATGAAATGGCTTAGTGGGGTTATTGATAATGCATTGTACCCGGTTTTGTTCCTAGATTATGTGAAATCAGCAATCCCAACTTTGGCAGGGGGTTTACCTAGGGCAATAGCAACTCTTGTTTTGACCATGATGCTCACTTACATGAACTACAGAGGTTTAACAGTTGTAGGGTGGGTTGCTATTTTCTTGGGGGTGTTTTCCCTTCTTCCTTTTGTGTTTATGGGACTTGTAGCAATTCCAAAACTGAAGCCGTCAAGGTGGCTTGTGGTAGATTTGGGTAATGTGAATTGGAGTTTATACTTAAACACTCTTTTCTGGAATTTGAACTACTGGGACTCCATTAGTACTCTAGCAGGAGAGGTGGAAAATCCTGGTAGAACACTGCCTAAGGCTCTTTTTTATGCTCTTATATTTGTTGTCATAGGCTATATTTTCCCTCTTTTGATTGGTACTGCGGCAGTTCCCCTCGATCGTGAACTTTGGTCTGATGGTTATTTCTCAGATATTGCCAAAATGGTTGGCGGAGTTTACTTGAGATTGTGGGTTCAAGCGGCTTCTGCTCTATCAAATATGGGGATGTTTGTGGCTGAGATGAGTAGTGATTCTTTCCAACTTCTCGGGATGGCAGAGCGTGGGATGCTCCCTGAGTTCTTTGCTAAGAGGTCGCGTTATGGAACCCCACTCATTGGGATACTATTCTCTGCATCTGGTGTTATATTGCTTTCATATTTGAGCTTCCAAGAGATTGTAGCTGCAGAGAACTTCTTGTACTGTTTTGGAATGATTATGGAGTTCATAGCATTTGTGAAACTAAGGATAAACTATCCGGCTGTATCACGGCCTTACAGGATACCTGTTGGAACAACTGGGGCGATCTTGATGTGTATTCCTCCTACGTTACTGATTTTCGTGGTATTGGCATTTGCCCCTACCAAAGTCATGGTTGTCAGCATTTTGGCCGTGCTCGTTGGTCTTATTCTGCAACCTTTTCTCCAGTACTCCGAGAATAAGAGATGGTTTAAATTCTCTACTAATGCTGACCTTCCAGTTCTGGGTTCTGCATTAGACTAGCGTATGAATCCTCTGAACTCCAATAGCTTTTTTTTAAAAAAGATTTTCTGTCCATGTTAAGCTGTAAATTCAATATTTATAGCAATTTTGCTGCGTTCATTATGTTGCTGATATATAGGCAGAAGTTGTATGATATTATCAAAGTATTTTGGGTAGGACAAAAAATTGAGGTGTAAATCTCTTTAGAGTATCAATTTTATAGATAAGTAAAACGATGGCCTGGTTATGCTTATGATTGCCTTGTAATGCCGCTCTTAGAGTTTGAGGTGTAAATCTCTTAAGGATGTCTTTTGGTATTACTTAGAAAACTACTTTGTTTTTAACATAAGAAAACTACTCTATTTGTACTTAATTACCTTATACCATTATATATGTTTTGATAACAGACACACATATGAATTCATAAATATAGAAAAATAGTTAAAAACTATTTACATATATTGAGTTGAATATTTTAGCCATTTGTAGGTTTAGAGACCTTGAACAGGTTTCACCTGCGATCAGATCAATCTAATTTTTCCAAAAGCTTTTCTTTGCTGTGCTTTAAGCCTCCTTGCCTCTTTGAGTTACTCTGAGTTATGGAAGTTGCATCTTGTAGAGATATGGGCAGGCTACAAAGAGTTTATACGAGTCAATTCTATTGTTCCTTCAAGATGTTTGGCTTGTGATCTTCAAGATTACTAGCTTAACATTAACTTTTTACCAAATCAATTTTACTGAATTACTGCAAGAGATTAAAATCTTAGAAGTACATTGTATTCCAGACGACGGTACATCCTAACTCCTGTAGATATGGGTAACTGTTGTTTCTGGAGATCGCTTCACTACATTTTTAAGCCATGAAGATTGAAGACTGAGAAAACTGCTTTATTATAAAGGCAAGCTTGTCATCCATAAGCAAAATTGAATAGAAAATTTCTTGCCAGGTAGCCAGGCAAGTTCCTTCATCTACCAAACTTTGCTTGTGTATAAATACATAGTACTTCTGTGAACCTTCTCTTTGTGATCTTCCAGTTCAAAACTGTTTGATGTGGATAAATTATATTAAGTTAGCAGGCAGACCTTGTCCTCTTCCTTTGATTATTCCCTATGAGTCTCAACAAGCTGTACAGTGTCTCCCAGCTCACCAGGGCACCAGAAATTACCATCTCAGTTACATGGATAAGTTGTACAGTGTCAGGATAAACTGGCAAAGTTAATTTTATACGAGTTTACTATAATTTTCAATACAAAATTCATAATTTTGTTTATTTCAATTATTTTTTGTTATAATCAATAGAATTTTTTATTCCAATAGTTATCTCAGCTAATTTTTTATGTTAGAGATTTAGTTTCGGATTCTTATTTAACGTAAATTAATTGTTATCGTAAATTTGATAAAAATATCAACAGATTTATCCCAACAGTTACCTCTACCATCTTTCAAATCATTTAAATTCTTGTTTAACGGAAATTAAATATCAACAAATTTTAGACCTCATAAGAAAAACAATTAAATTAGGAAAGTAAAAATTAAAAAATAGAAAGAAAAAAAAACAAGGAGAGAATGAAAGGAGGGATTAGAGAAAAAGCCTATCTATTTTCATCTCAAACCCAAAATTAAAGGGCCATTAATTTCTTCCATTCTAAAGTCTCAGCTTCAGTATACAAAAGCCTTGTTTTTTTTTGCCTTGGTATCAATCATCATTTGTTTTACGCGATTGAATTTGAATCATGCTCGTACTGGTAACAATTATACATTAATCATATTCATGTCACCCTTTTTGATTTATTGGTTCAATAAGGTATATTCCTTAAAATATAATTTAATTTATTGCTTCTGGGTTATAAACACCAACATAAATAGGCAAAACATAGTACAAAGAAAAAGAACATGGGGTGTAACATTGCGTATCATAAGATTGATATTACTCCATTTTCGGACATTACAACATTTCATCTCTATAAAATATCGATACCCCTTGGATTTTTCTCTCTTAACCATCAATAAAAATAAGAGCAAAACTTCCAAATCTCCTTGCTGCTGTTCGAGAGAAAGAAAAGTTGTTCGTAGCCAAACTATCTCCCAACACAACTATTATCCCGTAAAACTAGAAAAGGTGTATCAGAGAGCAAATTAAACAGGAGAGAAGATGGGTGTTCAAAGAAAAAACTCCCCTTTAATATCTTCAAAGAAGAAATCTCCTACTCTTGAGGAGCTTTTCTCACTTGATTCCAGAAGTAATGGTTTTGTCAGCAACCTTTCAAGCCCCATCAATGGCCGGCAGAGTAAAACCAATTCTGAATATGACGAAATCCTCTCTTCAATCTCTTACTGCAGCTTCGTCTTCACGTTCGCTGATTCTTCAGAGTCTCCCTCTCGACAAGATCTCAAAAGGGTCAAACTAACCAAGCTCTTATCTTTCATAAAGTATCCAAACAAGTCTCTGAACGATGAGGTTTTATCATCTCTCATGTCCATGTTATCAGTCAATCTTTTCAGACCACTTCCTCCACCTTCAAATCCCTCCATAATCTCCTACTTGCCGGACGATGAAGAACTCATCTCTGCTCCCTTACCCGTTTGGCCACACCTACAAATCGTCTACGATATTCTCCTTAGACTCGCCATCAACTTAGATCCCAATCTACTCTGCAACTACATTGATCATTCCTTCATCATCAATCTCCTCTCTCTGTTTCAATCCGAAGATCCAAGAGAGCGGGAGAGCTTGAAGAATGTGTTCCACAGCATATACTCGAGGTTCACCTTCTACCGTTCGTTCATGAGAAAAGCAATGAACGATGTGTTCTTGTACTATATTTTTGTAACAGAGAGACATTATGGGATTGGCGAGCTTCTTGAGATATGGGGAAGTATCATCAATGGCTTCACTGTGCCGTTAAAGGAAGAACACAAGGTGTTCTTGATGAGAGTACTGATTCCTTTACATAAGACCAGAGGGATGCAGGTTTATCACAGGCAACTTTCTTACTGTGTGAACCAGTTTGTGCAGAAGGAGCCCATGCTTGGTGGAGTTGTGGTTAGGGGGATTCTGAGATATTGGCCCTGTGACTAATAGTCAGAAGGAGGTTTTGCTTATGGTGAATTGGAGGAAATTGTAGAGAATCTTGACCCTGATCAGTATAGGAAGTTGGCTTTGCCTTTGTGCACCCAGATAACCAGATGCTTGAACAGCTGCAACTCACAGGTAATTTTGTCACTAATCAAATGTTTGATTCCATTGGATCCAATTTTCTTTCTTTTTCCATTCATTTTGGTGTTTCTTGTGACGAGTGAGGTCCAATTAGGTGGCTTCGAGACATCATAATTTGAAACATTATCTAATTTAGTAATATTGTATAGTAATATCTTGCAAGAAATTAATATGAAATATTAGTAGATTATTTCATCAAATTCTTAAATTATTGTGAAATGTTAAAAATAATAGATTTTTTTTTGCAACGACTAATTTTGCTACATAAACTTTTGCTTGAGAAATAGGTAGCGGAGCGAGCATTGTACGTGTGGAACAACGAGCAGTTTGTGAAGATGGCATCGACTGCATTGGACGAGGTGTTTCCAATGGTTGTAGAAGGCATGGAGAGGAACTTGAAGGAGCATTGGAGCAAAAGTGTGAAGCAACTAACAAAAAATGTGCAAGTAATGCTTGAAGAAATGGATCCAAATCTTTACTACAAATGTATAGAAGAAATGGATTCAAGAGAATCCACTGCACAACGAGAAGAGTCGGAGAGGAAGGAGAGATGGACAAGAATAGAATCCGCAGCAGCAACAAGAGGAAATAATCAGTTCTTGTAAGAAAGAAAATTGATAATAGCAGTGTCCTTCATTGCAGGAACAATACTGTAAATTTTCAAAAAAAAATATTTTTACAGCACCAGAATGTTAATTGTTTTGGAGGGGGAATATAAACTATATAATATAGAAAAGTTAAAAGAAAAACTTGTTGGTAAATAATTGTTATTCAAAGAGGAGAAGAAAGTAGTCCCTAGCCAACCTGGTGAATGACATAGACTACAGTTTGCCAACTAAGAAATATCAATCATGTATGTTTTGGTCAATCATTATATTAGATATAATGAATGTAAAGATTCCAACCCATGTATATATTTGTATCATTTATAATTATATTTTGAATTATATAACAAAGATTTGTTATGATGTATGATTATTAAAGTTATGTCAACTATAATATGAAGTATTGGAAAGTGACGCCTGCAAGACAAGACCAAGTCTTTTAGGGAGAAGAATATTTCCAAGTTCAGGCTCTAAAGGTAAGATTTTTAACCTTAAAATATTTTTAAGCCAAATTTTTGCATTGAGTTTTTTCTTTTTAGATTTTTTTATTGACAAGTAAATATATATATATATATATATATGTCTTTTGAGAAACGAGTGGGGCTAGTTTAGTTATGTATACTTCATGATTAAATTATATATATGAAATTATAAGAGTTTAAATTGCAAGTAAACATATTCCTTACTAAAGTATTTATTTTTTGTCCTGGAAAAGTGGAATGTGCGAATTCAAAATTCCAATTTAATAATGAAATCCATTGTTTTGTAGACAAATGAAAAACTTCATACAAATAAAAATAATGTTATTTATGTAATAAGGTTATATTTGAGTTTAAATTTTATTTGTGATAGTAATAGGAGCAACAAGAAAATTGTCCTTACTTGGCAGATGAGAATAAAAAATCTATGATTGTGAAATTGAACATATTAATGAACTTAACTTAGTGATATATTAAATGTATGATTGATTTTGATATATCAAATAATTATTATATAGAAACTCAAATTAACATAAAATAAATTCAAACCAAACACAACCTATAATTGTAATTGTACAATACTCTGTAGAATGTTTGTGTTCAAATCTTGTAAAAGGTTTTCAGCTCAAACTTGGAGAACACAGAGAAGATGTGGGTTTTGGGCGGCTTCTCTTTTTGCCTCATCTACTTTTGCTGCTAACTAGCAAAACTATCTCAACTCATTGTTTGCTTCAATAATAACTACTTGTTCAAATCTTGTAAAAGGTTTTCAGCTCAAAATAGGAGAACGCAGAGAAGATGTGGGTTTTGGGCGGCTTCTGTTTTTGCCTCATCTAGTTTTGTTGCTAACTAGCAAAACTATCTCAATTCATTGTTTGCTTCAATAATAAATACTTGTTCATCGATAAAAAGAATGAAAATGATTTCTTGAGTTGGGTATTTATTACATTTCAAGATACTAATCTTTTCACAAATCTCAAACTTGACACTAGTAATTGAATACATAAATTTTGATATACATGAATTTTGAAATTTATAGATTCTTTGCGTGAGAAATTCAACATATGCTATCAAAGTGATCTAGTGGTAACTATAGTATAACCATTGTCTTTTTTTAGTGAAAAAAAATTAAGTCGAATTTTAACATGTTGTAACTACATCATCTAAAAAAATCATGTTGAAATGTTCCTTTTGCTCTTTCAGCTAACCCTGAATTTGCTTAGTTAAAGCATATAATATTCAGACACACATATTTCGTTATCTGCTTATTTCTTGTTTGTCATTAAGCAGTTTCATTCATAAATAAGAAGAAAACTTTTGAATTTGAATTGTTAAAGAACTACAAGTTCAATCCAGTATTCAAAAATACTAGGCATAAGAATTTTAGATCATAAATAGAACCCCAATATGATAATGGGTCTTATATCAAGATAGCATTTTTAAAACCACAAGCACATTCCATAGCTCAAAAACTGGTACATGCTAGCACCTTTTAAATTTTCACGCATAAATGTATATAAAACATTCTATATAGCCCTACCCATGTCAAATGCACTGGGTTACATGGATGAAAAAGAAATTGAGAATGAGGATGATTGATGAACTATCTAGTTTGAAACTAAAATTTCAAACAGGAGAAACAGAGAGGTGGAATTACTACCTGCCAAACAGAATGTTGATTAGAGTTCTAAATATATGGCCTCTCTTGGTGCTGACAACTTCCCTCACAACTCCCTCATCATCAACCTCAAATCCTTTCTCCTTCATCTGTTGCAGCAACTCCCTGGCCTCCTCCTCTTTCTGCTCTCTCACCAACCCCTCAAACACAGCGGTATACGTGGCAGCATTTGGACGCATCCCTTTCCCCATCATCTCCATCACGTACTTCTTCGCATCCCCATGCATTTTGGGTTCTCCAGCTAGTCCCTTTATGAGTACACTGTAGGTGTACGCATTGGGCTGAACTCCGCACGCAAGCATCCGCATGAAAACCTTGAGGGCCTCCTTGGGCTGACCCGCATTGGCGTAAGCCTCGATTACGGCCGTGTGAGCCACCACGTCGGGCATCTGTCCTTTATCCTTGATTTGAGCGAAGAGCTGGAGGGCCTCGTGGGTTAGACCGTCTTTAGACAAAGCGTCGAACATCTTGACTGCATTGTTGAAAAGACCTTCGCTTTTCATGTTATGAAATATCTCTTGAAGATCTTTTGGGTCTTTGGGTTCCTCAATTGCTGGCTTCTTGCTGAAAGGGTCGTAAGGAGGAGGGAGCTTGGATTTGTCGATTTCTCTAGTTGTAGCAGCAGGGGAGTTTTGGGTATTGTCATCGTCATCGTCTGAATCGGAGAGAGAGAAATTAACCTTGGTGTTGACGAGCTTCTTGTTGTTACTGGTGGTTGATTCTGATTTAGAGGAGAAGCTGAAGGATTCAAGGAAAGGTTTACCATTACAAGAACAAACAATATGAGATGTTGCTGTTAATACTCCTGTAAGAAGTTTGGGTCTCGCAGATGGAGAAGAGAAGAAGCTGTAGGTTTTTGCAGGTGGGGAGACGAGAAAGAGAAGGTTATGATTATAGTTGAGAGAAAGAGAAAAACAAGGACGATGACGGCTGAGGGTAGCTAGAGATTTATACATCATCCTCCACGCCATGAGTAGAGCTCTAATTTTCTGCGAGCCTATGGTCTTGGGGTTAGATAACGGTTATGTTGGGTTCAAATGGTTCTATTATAAATCATTCTTGATCGGTTGATAGGATAGTTTTAATTATTTTATAAGTATATGTTATCTGCAAGTGTGTCGTTTGATTAATAAATACATACATTTTTGTTTAAAAAATTACCATATTTTTTTTTGCTTGATTTTTCAAGATTTATTCTTATAGTTCTTTTACAAAATATTTTATAGAGTTCTTAAAACTCATGTTTGTTACACTTAATAATTTATTATTTTTCATAAGTCTTTAATGGTCAATCTTTAGAATTCTTGAGTTAATATTGCCCTCAAAAACCCAAACGATCAGATCCCCCGTCAAAGTGAGAAGGAAATGTCATTCCATCACCAAGCTTGAGAATGCTCGTTAAACACTTGCAGATACATGAAGCACAGTTTAAATTTGGTTGGATTGTTCGCCTTCAAACAAATTTGCAATCCTCCCTCAACTCTTCAAAAGTATTATTTTTGGTTCCATGCAGCCTGTTCAAAAGTTATCAGAAACAAATATGTAAAGAAAATTCCAATTATAGGGGGTAAACCATACAGCAACATATAACTGGTTTCTTTGTTTGCCAAAAGGGACAAAATGATACCAAACAAGTTATCTGCTTACTGTAAACTTGTAGTATATTTGATGTGTCCAGATTTTCAGCAATCCAAGTCAAATCTTACGCAAGAGCTTCTAACAACTCTCTATGCAGGCAACATTCATCATTACACTATGGTTCACCTATTAGCATGTATCTCCAGTAGTATGCTTGTATGTGCCTTACTCCAGCATTTAAATTCATCACGACCTGCACCATATAATATTTTATACCAAGTAACACGCTAGTATTATGTATGTAAATGCAACTAAGTAAAACAGATACAAGTGTTTAGTGACATTCCTACTAACTTTTCACTGGAACTAAATTGTTAAAAATGCAACAACAACAATAATTAATCCTCAAAAGCCTACAAATAGTTCAAATAATTAAAAAATGAAACTAAAGAGAAATTTAAATTGTTCACATAGCAGAAAGAACAACTATTTTTGTATCAGATGTTCGCACAGGGAGGAAATATCTATTAATCCCAAATCTTAAAGAGCTGTCTCTTATTGGAAAGAAATATGCACCAATAAGTAGGAATGTCCTATAATTTGCAGAAACTTATCAGTCAATCACTAGATAAAAATTTGCAGAAAATGTAATGGCACCCTGAAAAATTCTCTCACACTCTGCAGAGTAAATGAAATCTCAGAGAGAACCGGCATTATAGAGTCCATTCTAACAATTCCTTACTTATTTTTGCTATAGAACAGAAAATGTATACTATACACCATTCGCTCACCCAAAATACAGTTTAGGGCATGCAGAGACCACGATCAGTCCCTTTTCCAGCTATTCCACATGAATTGTATACTGAGTATTACACAATTCACCACATGGACATCACTAATCCGCCACTGTTTCTTACGAAAGTGAAAAACTGCTAAACAAAGAATTTCAATCCCTTCCTCTACTTCTATCACTGTCTCCCACCTTCTGTCATCAGTAATCTCTGTTTACATCTCAATTGATACAAAATAATCAGATCAAAGTTCAAAAGAAATCAGACAACTCATTCAGTATGAAGAGGAAAAAGAAAGGATATACCTTGGTAGTTTTTGCAGCATAGAATCTTCATATGCCTCATTGTTTAATCGGTTAAGCAATGTGGTAATGGAGTTTCCTATTGCTTAACCTTCATAGTTTTTGCAGCACAGAAAACTCATTAAGCCGTAATGGAATTTCCCAACCAGATTGCTTAACCGTTCTGCCTCGGCAGATTTCTCAGCAGTAGGAAAGTCCATTAAAGCTTCTCGTTGAAGAGGCACAACCAGCAGTGGATTGGAAAGATCGCCATCCACAGTTCCTGTAGCTGCCACCTTAGAAACCCAAACAAACACACAGCTTATAAGCAAATATGCATAACTAAAACATAATTACTGTGTCCTTAAGCCCACCATATCAAAAACTTAAAGCTATAACTTGAATTTTCTTCCATAAAAAATCATGATCCAATATAAATTTTAACACTGCTATAAGAAATAAATCTACAAATTAAATAAGAAATTAAACAAAAGCAAGTGCTTGCAGAACTAAAGCTGCTTATTAAACTCACCACTGCGTCCTTCGTGTACATAACAATCAGAGCAGAAGCTTTCTTCTTGTTACTCCTGATAACAACATCTTAAACTTCTCCATATCTTGAAGCAACTCCCTTGATCTCTCTCCTGTAAAACCCTCCCTCAGATTTTTCTCATGAAACCTTCAGTACCCTCTCTTTATCCAATTCAGCCCCAGCACTGGCGTGCTCCTTCTTCGCTCCCTCTGCCTCCTTAGGCTTGGTGGTAGCAGCTTTAGGCCCATGTCTTTCCAACATCCTATCAATCTCAGCTCTCAACTTCTTGGCGATTATCTCCTCCTCCTTCTGCACTCTCACGGCAAGTTCCGGTTTAAATGCAGCCCGCTTTCTCTCCTTAAGATCTGACGCCTTCCTTCATCGCTTGGAATCTTGTTGAGTTTGCTGGCGGATCTCCTCGCACTTGGCCTTAAGAAGTTCATTGAACAATTTTCGAGCTTTTTCATCCTTGAGAACCTTTTAAGACATCTTCAAGCTTTGAAGTTAGCATGGGCATTCAGATCATCTGGCTGCACTTCCAAAGCTTTCAATCTGTATGCTTAGGAAATTTCCTTCTCGCTAAGCTTCGCTCCTTCCTCACCAGAGAGTAATCCCAGAACTCTGTACTGATCAACAAAATCATCCATGTTGAGTGTTCAGTGCCCAGAAACACTGCAATTCACTCGGGCGAGGAATTCAACGCTGGTAGTTAACATCAAAGGGAGAGAGCCAAAAGAGAGGTTGGTTGATGATGAGACGGTGCGGCAATCCTGCGATGAAAGGTTACGGGTTCGGCGCTCAGGCGGTGGATTTGGATGGTCATTTAATGCAGGTAGGGGTCAGATTTGGTTGATATAAGAGTCGGGATTTAACCAAGGCACAGTTCATTATAGTTCATGGAGTCTCCAATGTAAGAATATGATTTTTCATGATTAACAAATAATGGCCTAGATTTAAAATGCCAAATAAGTTAGAGATTCTTACTTTGTCCAGTACTGGATAAGGCTTCCAGCCTTCCACTCCGTGTCTAGTCATAATGCAGTAAATGTAAGGAAAAATTTGGAAGGGATAAATTTAGAGGATTATGGTCTCTATTTGTATTTACCTATTGATGCAGAATTTGAATTATGAGAGTCGCACTCTCCTCTATGCCGTGGCTTTGATGCTTCCTTGGCAGCTTTGATTTTCTGAGAACAAATGATGCCAGGCTGTGCACGATCTATCTTTAATTTTTTTAAGAGTTGCAGTCAGACTCTAGCTTACTGAATAATTGCATCGATAGCCAAATTTCCATATTTTGTTTAGATAAGTTGGATAGTTCACAAAATTACATTTAAAAA
>NW_019014678.1:2501282-2530335 GCF_000150535.2 Carica papaya | reverse complement strand
GTTATATTAACTGATCAAGACTAAATATACATAACAAATTATATACACAGTATCTTATTAGGTTTAAACAAGTTTTTCGTCACTAAATCTGAACTCAAACCAATTCGGTATAGTAAATAAAATAATTCGCTTCAAATTGTTCACTATTTCGATTTTGACTAAAAAGCAAATGAAATTTAAATAGTTTGGTCCGATACAATATTATTGTATTGTGAAATTGTTTCACCACCACTACCGATTAATTTACCTTCGTTTGGATAAGTATCATCATCCATGCAATAGATGTTAACTACAAAATGGTATTTGTTTATATATTTGGAAGTTTAAAAGTCAGTATTATTCTTTCAATATTAATATGCAACATATAATATTTGAGAAGAAAGTAACTAATTGAGAGATTAGCCAAGTGATTAATGATTATAATCAAGATTACTTTAAAGGCAAGAGATAAGATTAAAATCTAAATATGAGAATAAAAGATGTGAATCTCTTGTTAAGCCATGAGATTTTACCCACTTTAATACGGTTGTATTGATCAGATCAAGTGGTTGTTGTTGTTACCATCTACCAACTCATTAATTTGGCTTTTTATGGGATGTGGTAAACTCAATTATGTTGGAGAAATATTGTGTACATGAATGGGGATAATTTAATTTAATTTATTATTATTATTATTATTAATTAGTAAACTTTTAAATAGGGATAATTTAATTAATGATATGATTTGTTTTTCTTAATTTAGAATTTGAGGTTGAATTTAGTCAAATTTATGAAAGATAAATGTACATAAAAATTTGTTAAACTAGTAAATGCATGGGTGCATGTATTAAGTATTAAATTGGGAAAATTACCAAATTTGTTAATTTATTTCAAGGTAAGACATCGTGTATTGGGAAGTAAATTTGTATATATGCAAGTAAATATGCAAAAAAAGGATTTGAATATGTGTGCAATTAGAAGATATCACAAATTTTCATTATTCTTTTTTCTAAATTCATAAAGGCAATAAATTTTATAATATATTGGTCTTAGATTTTTACCAATTAGGATTTTTCTTCATCTTCTCTCCCAATCTGCAAGGTGGATTATCAGTCTCTTTATAAGATGTTTATCTTGTGCATTCTATTTGAAAAGTTTGAATCTCGAAGTTCATTTGATCTTCCATTTCTTTTCTCTTTCGTTTTATATACTCTTTTTAATAAGCAAAACGTTAACATCAGCAACAAATGGCTGCATTATTTCAAGTACTTTTGGCTTTTACTGCAGTGTCCACCCTCTTTTTCTTAGGCGAGTACTTTACATCTCTCTCTCTCTCTCTCTCTCTCTCTCTCTCTATATATATATATATATATGCGCATTTAGGCACATAAAAGTACGTTAAAAAGTTACCTGTATAGGTAAGATCATCTCCAATCTCGAATGTTTGATACTAAGGTTGTTTGAATGCAGGAACTCAGTCGGTCACTTTTACCTTTCAAAATAGATGTCCCTTCACAGTTTGGCCAGGAACCTTAACAAATCCAGGACATCCTCCTTTGTCCTCAACTGGGTTCGAGTTAGCTTCAAACGCCTCATCGAATCTTGACGTACCAATTCCATGGGCTGGACGAGTGTGGGGTCGCTCTCAATGCTCTCAGGATCGATCGGGAAAGTTTTATTGTGCCACCGGAGATTGTGGTTCGGGCAATATTTCATGCAACGGTGCGGGTGCAATCCCACCAACAACTCTAGCTGAACTTGCTATCCAATTGAATGGCGGGTTAGATTTTTATGATATCAGCCTGGTTGATGGCTTTAACTTGCCTGTTTCTATAACTCCGAGCGGAGGATATGAGGGGTGCAATATAACAAGTTGTCCTAAGAATGTGAACTTGGTTTGCCCACCAGAGTTAGCAGTAAAAGGGAGCACTGGGACAGTGATTAGCTGCAAAAGTGCGTGTGTCGCATTTAGTCAACCTCAATATTGTTGCAGTGGTGAGTTTAGTACGCCTGATAAATGCCACCCTACTAATTACTCTATGATATTCAAGAACGAATGCCCTCAGGCTTACAGTTATGCATATGATGATAAAACTAGTACCTTTACTTGCAATCATGGAGCCACTTACCTAATTACCTTCTGTCCATGAGACTATTTTTCTTACTAGGGGTTCGATTGTTTTAGTGTTTTTGCTTATCTTTGATTGTATTTAATAACAACATGAGAGAATTGAAGCTTGAGTATTTCAAAAAGATATGTTTCTAGATATACATCTACATATTTTCTAAGTCATCTAATGATATATTTTTTTTTATCAAAAGGTCAAATATGACGTAAAAGCAAAAAAGAAAAGACAATATGCTAAACATATAAGACAATAAATTGTTGTAATTTTCTACTGAACAACTAATATTTATACAGGCATTTTTGCAACCATAAACAACAAAGAAATAGGAAAGCATGGATCGCTACTTCTACCGCTAAATAAACCACACTGTGCCATGATTCTTACCAGTAAGTCAAAAAAAGAAAAGCAACAAAAAAACCATGCCCCTATAATAAGTTCCACTCCTTCCATTCTCCCAGAGACAAGGACAACTAAAAAGTTACCCAACATGAAAAACATTCAACAATGCCTTCCTTAAACTAAAACTTTTCAATATTTAGTTTAAATATAATTTTAAAAGTTGCAGACACCAAGTAATTTCCTAAGCTTCATAAACGAAGCTAACTTGTGGGACTTGGTTAATATATTGGCAATTTGATCTTTACTTTTACCATAGATGAGGTCAATACTTAACCCTTTGTGAAATCCCTCAAGGAATAAAGTTTCATATTAGTATGCTTGCCTTTTCCATGTAGAACAAGATTTTTGTAAAGCTTTATTGGTAAACTATTTTTGAAATAACTTATGGTTGCTTCTTTCTTCGCTTGAAATGAAACTGGCAGTCAAATATTGACAAGTACAAATTATTCATCATAAAAACATATATAGACTTGAGTTTTTTTATCACTTGAATCTTCAGTACAATTATTATCAGTAAAACTAATTAAATTTATTTTTTCTATCTTTTGAGTATCGAATAATGTTTTTTGCAATATGAAGATATATCTCCCTTGGACATTCCTTGTTATACTAATGACAGTTGCAATATACATTATATCAGGTTTTATTGTATTTAAATACATCAAGCTTCCTACTACTTGTGTAAAGTGCCGTCTAGCTTTCTTCCTTTAGGATTTTTCATAAACTTCAGACCAAACTCGATTAATGTAGTAATAGAATTGCTACTCTTCATCTTAAACTTGTTTTAAATTTTTTATACATATTTTTTTTGAAAAATAAAAATATTGGTGGGAATTTGCACCACCTCTATGATAAAAATAATGTATTTTTTTAATATCAGACATCAAATTCAAACATCATGATAAAAATAATGTATTTTTCTAATATCAGACATGAAATTTAAACACTATGAATTATTTAAAATTTTTAAATATAGTACTGTCATCTCTAATATAAATCAAATTATCAACATATACGCATACAAAAAAGTATTTTCCCTCCATCTCCAATACTACAAAGAATGTATGCTTATGTGAATTTTTTTTCAAGTCTTGCTTTAAAAAATAAGCTTTGATATGATTGTACCAGCTTTTGAGCTTGTTTTAACTAGTATAGAGCCTTTTAAGCCCATAAATTGTATGCTCATCTCCAGATTTCACATATTCGGGAGGTTATTTAATGAATAACTTGTTCTTCTAAATCACCAAATAAGAATACCGATTTCATATCCAATTGAAGAGTAGACAACGAAATCTTATACTACTAATGCTATCATTATTCTTATTGTGTCATGTCTTGCGCTAGAAAAAGATATAACCGATACTAAACTTTTTGCTTATAGTCTTTAGTAATGAAAAATGCTTTGTACGAGATCTGGAAGAAACTAGAGTTTTATTAGATATTGTATTTCTTGTATTACTTCAACTATGTCTCAATACATAGAGTTTTCAGAAGATTTCATTCATCCATGACCGTAAGCATTTGTTCTCTTCATGATTTTCTGCCATCAGTTTGCCACCGCCTTTCCTTATTCTCAACCCACTTCCTCTCGTTTCCTTTTTCAACTTTCTTTTTGAATTTTTCTTTCTCTTTCTCTTTCTCTTTTTTAAATAGATTTTAACAGCTTTTTGTTTTTATTTTCATTTTCTCCCTCTTTTTTTGCTGCATTTTTTCTTTTGTCTTTTTTCCTTTTTTTTTGGCCCCATATTCTCCTAATGTTGTTTCTGGCTTTGGTAAGGTTCGCACTGCCAAGAACCTAGGGTTTCTTTTAATCCTTCCCGCATACTAACTTCCATATTTTAATCCTTTTAATACAGAATTCTCAACAAATTTCCCTGGACCCATAAGAAGTTTGTCAACATGCATTCAAAAGTTTGAACCAATAACAACTCTTGGTAAATGTCAAGGGATTGACATCTCTGATCAACATTAGTAACATAAATGTATTTGTATCATATTTATTTAAACCAACATATAAATATATATGTATATATATACAGGGGCTTAATTTACATATGTATGTATATATGTATATATGCAAACATAATACCCTTAATCTATAGAGGAATAGATATGACAATGAAACATCTGTTTTCCAATTGGCCATTGGATGAGCATTCTTATTGAATACTGGAGGTAGGTAAGAGGTGGTTTTAGGTTCAAGCTAATGTCAATTTGCATCCACTTGAAAAGCTCTTTGGAACACCTCTGGAGGTTGGCCACCACTAAATTTGTGGTTCCCGTTAATCTGCTCAAAAGGCATGAATAGTTATGTATGTTGAAACCATCTGAAAATGAAAATGATGTGTATGCAAGTGATGTTTATATCACCTACCACATAATATGGCACCCCTGTAATGTGGGAAGAGTACTTCTCCAGCTCCTCATTGACCTTCATTTGATTACAAAGAAAGGTCATTTCAAGTTAACACTATTTGCAGGGGAAAAATATCCTGCCTATTTTCGACAACGAAGCAGATACGGGAGAGAATGAATCTTATTGATTTGTCAGTTGAAATCTACTGAATGACGAAAAGGCTATGTAATCTTACAGAATGCTTCAATTGAAATTGCAAGCAAAGTTAAAGTTCTTATATTACCGATCATGTGTATTGATACAAAACATGGTAATTAAATTAAAATAAAAAGCATAAAATGATGCTCTACGAGATTATTAGTGCAAAAAAAGGAAGGATAGCTCTTAACTCTTTACAAAACAAGCTTAAAAGTTCAATTCATTATAAGCAATCAACTTTCAGTTTTTTCTGCTTCCTTGTCGACAAAAGAAACATCAGGCTAAAAGTAAAAAAACAGACCTCCTTGACTCCATTGTTGGGGTCTTCAAGAAATTCTGCTGCACCTTCTATCCCAACCTTTCTAGCAGATTCCACAAGAAATTCCCTGAAAATAAGCACATACCGATTGTAGCCATTTTAGGTTCCAAAGGTTCAAAAAGAAAATCAACTCAACTTACTTTTTGAGGACATTTCGAGTGAAAAATGTGCACCAACGAATGTTACTGGATCTGCATTCATTATCTAACAATCCATACTTACTTTCTCTAGTATTTAATTGCCTTGCCTGGTTGCAAATAATATTAAGAATATTTTAATAATTTAGTAAAACAAACGAGCTGTTCCAATTCTCATTAAAATTTCCAGACCGATCTTGTGGATACTATAATAAATCAGTCATAGCAAATAAAATATTAATTTGTTGCTCTTCTATTAACTTTCTTTATTCAATTGCTAAACATTCATTTAACTTTCTTTATTCAGTTGCTAACCATTCACCATGGAAAGATGAAAATCTATAGTTGTTCGATGCAGAAATCACTTTTCAATTAATACATGTATTGCACTTAAATTCAGCCTCAGAGCACCTAATCTCAGCATAACTAAAAATCTAAGGTTAAAATTTGGGCTGGGGTGAACATGACAGCAGTGATGGAAACAAGTACAGACACTTCAATTGCATTAGGCATACGAGATCTTCAGGATGCACAAAAATTGTTAAACACCAAAAAACAGGAAATATAAATTCCCCAGCCAGGAAATAGACCTGTCACCAATGTATTTTCCCTGTGTAAAGTAGCCAATACAGAGCTCCTCTACAAGATTATGTTGCTTATCAGAACCTTGTTTCCCAGCAAAATATATAAGCCTGTGGCTATCTAGAGTATTTCCCCTGTGCATGCATACTCAAAAGAACATCAGTTATATTTCTAATGAAAAAGCAACTTGAGCTCTTTTATTCAAAAAATTACAGAGACATATTTAAAGCTTACGTGAGCCCTGACATGTCATATTCTAACCCAAGGCCCCTGAAAACCTGCAGTATTATTGATCATAGAGAGTTAATGACATGTTAGCCAAACAAATCAAATACAAATCAATGAAAAGGGTGATTTTAGGAATGATCTAAAAACCTCGGTCATCCTAGCCATCATCCCCGTGAATCTAGATCCAAACTTTTTCTCATAAAACTCTCTCTTATTAACACCTTCTTTTGGGGCTGAAGAATCAAGAAAAAATGGATGCCATCTAATCTGCACGTTTCAATTGAGTACATCAACTTTGAGCAGATATACGAGGGAACGATTCAGAGGGGGAGGAGAGAGAGAGGAACCTCAAAGTCAAATTGATCCTTGGATGCAGCTATGGCTTTGTCAAGATTCCTTTTGCCCACAAAGCACCATGGACACACGGTGTCTGAACTGACATCAATGCGAACAAGCTTCTTTCCTGGGGTGTTACTCACTGATTGAGCCATTACTTTTGCGTATCTGCTCTCTCTAACATCAACAAGGCCCAATCAGTTGGAGCAAAAGTGGTTTGTCATGGTTAAAATAAGAATAATGGAATGTTATGACCATCCTCACTATTGTTTCCCTGCTGTTAATTCTTAGCCAATCTAGTAGCTTCAGTTTCTTCAAATCCATGATTTCAACAATTTTATTGAAATCTCTTTACATTATTGATGTTATTTTATTTTAGAAAAAAAAAAGCTGCACTTGATAAAATTCTTATTCGGTTTTGAAGCAAGGGTTATCTTTTTGGTTGAAGATTCAAAACCAAGCAAATACTTTCCTACTGTATTACAATCCTCATCCAGCAGAACCTATTGAAATCTCCTACTTTTGTTCTTCGTCGTGTTCCTTTCAGCATTAATGACTGTCAGACCTCCCGTTAATGTTTCTTCTAGTACATGGTAACAAAAATTGTTATTATCTTGTTCTTCCTTTTTTATTTGGAACAAAGTCACGGAAATACCTACAACTCTTTCGGATATGAAAACTTATAGACTTACGTTTCCATCAGATTTAAAACTCAAATGGATGAAAAGGAGAAAAACTATATGGTTAGACAGAGGAATGTCTTCTCCTGTGTTCAATTCCAAAGCATGGAAGTGAAAAAGACTTGCACCGTGTTTGGAACAAATGAACTACACAGAAATTTTGAAAAGTCAATTCTAAACTACATCTCGATTCAAATTCCAAAATAAAATCTCAGATTTTCAAGTTAATTCCCACAAAAATGTGGATTCATTTTTTCTAAACAACATAACCAATTTCATGTTATCAATTCTTTCACCAACAGAAATCTTTCAAGGAACAAAACGAAACAATTTAGATTAAATTAGACTTGTTTCATTCTGGATCCAAAAAATCATTCGCAGGCAGCAGCATATCATATCCAAACAAAAACGGAAACCAACGCAGTCGTATATTGGCTACAGAATGAATTCTTGCCAGGTACGGTGACATACAATTTATCAGCAGAAAAAAAAGAAACATATAGTCTGGTAACAATCAAGAAATGGAAGAGCAGTTAACAATTCAAGCAAATTAAAAGCATGAAAGTGGATTTCGAGTACCTGCAAGTACAAAATGGCGGAAGATTTTGAAGACGGGCCAAGCGCATTTGCTGCTGTAAGAAGCCAGTTTATAGCGAGCGGAAAAAAGTAGGAGGTTGACTCGATGATTTTCAGCAACTACCCAGAATCTGCACCCCAAAGTTTTCACATTTCATCACCTACCTCAATTTCCAATTTGTTAGGCTCTGTTTGGGGGAGAGGAATATTAAAGGGAAAATATAAAAAGAAAAACTAAAACGATTTTCAATCAAGAGGTAAGTGTGTGTTGGATATAATATTTTTTATTAATAATTTAATAGAGAAAATCATAGTTGTCTACATAATTAATTAAGAATAAAATATTCACTAAATTATTTCAAATAAAATATTATAAATCATGTCATTTAAATATAATTTGTGAAAAAAGAATATAATTATATCCGGTCCAAAAGAAAAAAATTGAATGAATAATTCAAGTAGAATTTTGCTGTAGGTTGAAGCTTATTTCTTGTTATAATTAATTTTTAATCTGTGTTATAATTTAAAAAAGTGATTATAAAATATATAAATTATAGTTAATTAAAAATATATTTATAAATTTTAAATAAATAATTGTTATTAAAATTATTTTTATGTTTAAAAATTATAAAGTGTATAATTTGCAGTCAATTAAATAGTATAAAAAAAAACGATAATAGATATTATTAAAGAAATTTGACAAAAATATCTATCATCCTCTTCTTTTCACATACTAAAAACGAAATAAAGAAAACTGCAAATTCAGAAGATTTTCTTTTGATATAACTTCTCGGAACCAAATAAATCATTGAGTATCGGGCGAATTATTTTCCTCTTTGGGCTCGGATCCAACTCCAAGGTTCTTGGAACCAGAAGCGACAAGCTGTCTTCTCACAATCAAACAAATTCCCATTTCTTGAAAAATTTCACTCCCATCACCAACCCAATCGAACAATCCGCAGATTCAGGCACGGTATTCCACCTTCTCCGACTCGTTTTCCATCTATTGTACGCATTGTTTATTCTAGATAAATGATATTGTTATTTACCTCTAATCAGTAAACCGCATTTCTTTCTTGTTCTTTTCTTGAATCCCTAACTTTTTTTATTTGTGAAGAAACTTTTCAAGGATTCTTTATTTCGTTTTTATCTTCTTACCTTTCTTCACGATTTAAAAGTCCAATTCTTTATCTTTATGTTTGTTAGGGAGTCCAAAAATTTCGTAAGGGATTTGATCTTTTCGTTTTGGTCGAATTCTCTCGGCAATCAAGCAGGCATAGCTTAGAAGTAACAAGTACTCGTTAGTTTCCATCTTTTTAAGAATTTATGATTTTAAGTAGAATTTTCAAGATTTAATTTCTGGTTTTGCATGTTGAAGTTCTATGTAATTGTCTCATTTGTTGGTTTGACCATTTGCTTACTATAATTGGTTAGGTTGTTATTTTGGGAGATAAATGGATATTGATGAGATTATTGGCGATACTACCCGCCCTGTGAATCTCCCAACAAAGAGTGCAATATATGTGTGGGGATATAATCAGAGTGGGCAAACAGGTAGAAAGGGAAAGGAGCACCAACTGCGGATACCCAAGCAGCTTCCTCCAGAGCTATTTGGGTGCCCGGCGGGAGCTAACTCACGCTGGCTAGATATCGCCTGTGGCCGTGAGCATACTGCAGCTGTAGCCTCAGATGGGTCACTCTTTACCTGGGGTTCGCCCTCTCTTACTTGAAGGAATATTTTCGAATTTTTTGTTATGAGTTCCATTGTTATGTTTGATTCCTTTATCAAGCTTTTGTTGGTTGATGGTTATAATTTGTTAAAAGGCCAGTTCTTTAGGCACTAATCATATCTTTGTTGGTGGGTATTGGGTTGAAAATTAAATTGTTAACAGGTAACTACAATGAGTATGAGGAACTCTTTCCTTTCTCTTCCGGAAATATTTATTTCCCCTTTCCGTAATCATACATGTACTATGCCACTTTTGTTTTATGTTTTCTCATAATGATGCCTTTATAAACTTAACACATTTGATTAGGTGCTAATGAATTTGGTCAGCTGGGAGATGGAACTGAGATGGGTAGGAAACACCCAAAAAAACTAAAACAATTGCAGACAGAATTTGTGAAATCTGTATCTTGTGGAGCACATTGTACTGCTGCTATTGCAGAACCCCGTGAAAATGATGGAACCATCTCGAAAAGCAGACTCTGGGTTTGGGGCCAAAATCAGGTTAGTAAATTTTTTCTCCTGTAGAATTATTATTAGTTTAGGTATTCGTAAGTATTCCATTAGTGGCGAGTATAAATACTATAATTTTTTTTTTGATTTCTATGATTATTGCAGGTATTCTTAAGTAATGCTTTGATGATGACTGTAAATAATACATTTTATTTATATGATTCTTCATACAGGGCTCAAATTTACCACGTTTATTTTGGGGGGCATTTTCTCCAAACACGGTATGAAGTGGGTCTTTCTCTGTCATTGTATTGAAATAATCTTGCCAGTTGCAAATGATATTTGTATAACTATATGAAGTATCACTCATGTTCAATGTATATGGTAGGATAAAGAAATATTTAGCTGGATCTATCTAAGTATCCCTGGGTTCCATAATGTTGCTTAGTTCTGTCATTATGGTACTTCACATTCCTTTGGGCTGAAGATCCAAATTCACGTCTTTCTTAATCATGAATGGTCTCATTAACTGAGGGGCTCTTGCTGAAATGGTTGAGGAGATCCTGCTTACTTTTCACTCATTGTTTTAGTCCAAGTTTTGAGAGCCTACGGTATTCAGGCCGCATATTGTTGCTTTGTAGAAATGTTAAATTTTTTAATTACTCATTTATGTAATGATTTCCATTAAGTGTTGGTTGTCAAATCTGATTTCCAACTCTATTTGGTCCTAATTATGTGGAATTTTTTTAGATTATACAGATTATATATTTTAAATGTTACAGATCATCCGTCAAGTGTCCTGTGGAGCTGTTCATGTTGTGGCTTTATCAGATGAAGGCCTCTTACAAGCTTGGGGTAAGTGTTCTTGACTCCTTTCTGGTCCATTGCTAAAGTCTTAATGGTTTTCTACATAGTAGATTACTACTGTGCTGTTGCTTTGATGTGATCCGGTCCCTTTATATATATATATATATATATATATATATGCATTTTTCAGTTATTATTGTGCTTTTGAACTTCTGATTGTAGATGGGCCTCTAAATTAGGAAAACATGGATTTTATTGCTGGTTTCCTGCCACATATTAATATGTATCCACGGCATTTCTCTGAAACCAGGCTACAATGAATATGGTCAACTGGGAAGAGGTGTTACTTGTGAAGGATTACAGGGGCCTTGTGTTATAAGTGCTTATGCAAAATTCCTTGATGAAGCCCCTGAACTTGTGAAGATTATTCAAGTGTCATGCGGGGAGTACCACACAGCAGCGATATCTGAGAATGGGGAGGTGTAAGTTATCTCAGATTTCTTAAATGGAGATAGATTCTACTTAAGCATGAGAATTGTGGTTATCCGCATGGCACAAGTTATTCTATATGAAGGTTTGGACAAATCTTCTGGTGGAGTCTCACATTGTCCAGCAGATTGGATGAAATGGAGATCAGATGCATTCTGATATGCAAGTATCTTCACCTTTAGGTTCATTAACCACAAAAATCACGACCATGATTTCTTTGGAGAAGACCTTCAGTCATAATAATACTTTTATACAGTTTTATCATTCTAATTTTACTAACATACAATTAGGCCCTGATAAAAAACTTTGTTTGCTCATACATATCATTTATAGTGTTGTTAACAGAATTGAAAAAAAATGCATAATTTCCACCCTTCCTAAGGAGAGAAGGGGAAGCAAGTCAGCTTCAAGTTGAAATTAGTTTGTGTATTATTACTTGTTACTAACTGAGTGTTTTAACCGAACATAGACTTGGTGTCATATCTACTGTTTCTTTCAGCATGCGTTGCAATTATGGGTATATCGACAATAATTTGCACAAACTTATTCATGATTTGTTGTTTTATGATGTTTTTATTCTTAGAGCTAGTGTATCTGGGCTAGGATAGATATATTATAGTTTTTTAAAAGAAAAAAGGATTCATACTTTTTCATCTCTTCATATCTCTAAACATCACTTCTATAAAACTGGAGTTGGTTGCTTGAAATGTTTTTTTCGACATTCACCTCTGTCAGGTGTCTAATATTCATAGATTGAAGACTTTATGAGGATCCATTTCCCCTCCCAAAGACAGAAAATCGAGGATTTATTAAAAAAGAAAAGAAATTCTTACTTTAAAAGACAGAAAATTGAGGATTTATTTAAAAAAAAAAAAAGAAATTCTTACTTTAGGTTTTTATGCTTACTGTCCACATATGCTAGATCCTTGTTATTGAGTTGGCTGTGTCAAGATGAAGCCTAAGATATGAAGCTGGATGTATTAAAGAATCACATAAAATGAGTCCTGTTAAGTGACCTTGGTGTTTTGATTTCAGCATCTAGTCATTTTTCTTTGTTTGTGCTCTTGAAGATTGTTCTGTTTGGACCTTGCAGCTATACTTGGGGGCTAGGAAATATGGGCCAACTAGGTCACTGTGCCCTTCAATCTGGGGATAAAGAATTACTGCCCAGGCGAGTGGTTGCGCTTGATGGAGTCTCCATAAAGGATATCGCATGTGGTGGCGTGCATACTTGTGCTCTGACTTTAAAGGGTGCTCTTTATGCTTGGGGTGGTGGTCAAGCTGGGCAATTAGGCCTGGGCCCACAATCTGGCTTCTTTTCATGCATTCCCAATGGAACTGATACATTTTTCCGCAATATCCCTGTTTTGGTTGTCCCAACTGGTGCCCAACTTGTTGCTTGTGGACACTCTCACACGCTCATTTGTTTGCGAGATGGAAGAATTCATGGATGGGGTTACAATAACTATGGCCAAGCTGCCAATGAGAAATCTACATATGCTTGGTATCCATCACCAGTTGATTGGTATGTTATAGTCAAGCCATCCTATAAAAACCTCTGAAAAAGTTATTCTTCTATTCTGATGGAAGTAACATGTGCAGGTGTGTTGGGGAAGTGCGGAAACTAGCAGCCGGTGGTGGTCATTCTGCTGTATTGACTGATGCCTGTTCCCTGAAAGAGTTGTGCGAGTTTAGACTTGCAGATAACATTACCCTTTCAAATGCTTGTGAGATTGAGGATGTTGCATCTCGAACAGGATCAGATGCTTTAGCACGACTCTGTGAAAGGTTAAGGTACTGTTTTCCATTTTGACTCATTCTAGTTTTCTGAATATGAAGGGATAATTCTCGATTTTGTTATCTCCGGAAGATAATTTGACTTTGGGTTTTTCTCAAGAGCCAGAAATCTTGTTGCAATGGTGAATTATCTCATTTCTGTCTCATATCAGCTTGAAAATTGAATATAAAGTGACTGCTTGTGCCTGTAATTTTCTGCTACATTAGAACATGTGAACTGCTAAGTATTTTTGCATGTTCTTGATTGGTGTTTATTTATGATGGAGATGCTATCTAATGTTTTACAGGGAGCACATGCTTGATGGCAGTGACTTTGAACATGAAGATGGCAGTGCAAGTGGTGAGAAAAGCTAAAAAAAAAAAGAACTGAGCTTGGCTTTGTGAAGGCTCATCATTGGTTCAGTCAATTCCTTCTCTTGTCTTCTACGACACCAGGTTGATTAGGAACTAAGAGCATAGGACTAAGAGCATAAACGTAGAAAAGAAAGTATTGTTTGTACATGGGAGAAATATTTTTCTTTGAATTTGCCTCCAGTTGGTTACAATTATGTAATCAATCTAGTTAAGTGGGAATCAGGTACTTCAGCATTGCAAACACGAACTTGTACTAGAAAACCATTTATTAGATGTTTGTGAAACTTGAAAGTCAGCTGACCGTTTGTTATTGAAGCTGTTGGAGACTCTGACTTCCAAAAGATACAACAACAAAAGCCAAACCCCTGGAAATAAAACAGAGATTCCTAATTCCATTCCATCCATCATAATTAGCACTGTATAAACAAGGCTAAATAAGAAAATAGAGAATCCAAGTAAAGCAATTCTTGAAACGCCGAGTGGAAGGCAATATGTCATTGTATGTAATTCCGAAAAACAATAACTGGGCTAGAAAGGAATAGAAATTAGCAACTCATTAAGTGTAAAATTTCTTGATTTAAAGAAAAAAAATCATTTATTAATGCTTACTAAAAAATCAAGAATGGCATAGAGATCATGGTGGCAGTGTTTGTATTGGATTAGAGGCATTGTTCCCAAGCCATCACATACATCAATTTAACTGAATATTGCCCATCTTGCTCAAACGACCACACAAGCTTATCCGAACTTAGTATGTAACTGAGTGAAATGCTCATGATTTTCTGTGAATCTTGTGGTAAGAAAGTATTGTAAACCATGTATGTATTCCACATGGCCATACCTGGTGAGAATAAAACACAAGTTCTCATAATAGTACTACCAGGTTGGCAGGGAGTCCATATTATCCTCAAGGAATAATGAAATAACTATTTGTCTTCCCATTGTTGCACCTTGTGTTCATCACCACTACTCCATTTAAAACTATTTATAAGTAGATCATGGCCAATAAGAAGATTTCTCTACATATAACTCGGGTAGTTACCCTTATTGGCAGATAATAAATCATGATTCAAGAAATCATTCACTTTTAAAAGACCAAAATTCCTTCAGATGTTCTTCTAATTAGTAGATCTTTCCAACAAAGGCTTCAAATAATCTGATCAGAAATGGATTTCATTTTAGATTTCTGCAAACAAATCACATCAGGTCTCCATATATCTATGTAGCTCCTAATCATTTGTCTCTTCTTATAGTTGCTTATACCCCTAAAATTTTAAGAAACAATATGACCAAAATTTAAAATCTCCCAACATCCCCGTCCCTTCTTATCTCCTTCCTTTGGATTGTCATAGTCATGCTAGACTAACAGCCTTCTCAACTCTCTAGAATCGTCCACCCACTATTTATTTTTTGCTTTGGTGAGAGGAGTTACTCATAGCAAGGTATCGACTTCAAAGAGATATTTTCTTTTGTTGCTTTATTTAAAATGGTTAAAATGTTTGACTTTGACAGCCAAAGTAGAATGGTTGTTTATCAATTTGGCATTAATTTTAATAGTTAATTATTAGAGAAAATTTATGTTACATAATTTGAAGTTTTCATGATTAATGAAAAAAAATATACCCTATACCTGTAAAAGATATATTTTACGAGATAAAATAATCATTGTGAATATTGTATGGTAAAATTGACTCATTTTCTTTAAAATAGGTTTAAAAGGAGCAAAATTGATCATACACTTTGCTTGAAGATGCAAGTTAATATTCATTTTCTTCTGATATATCAATATGTTAATGATATAATTTTATATGAACTCATCTCATTCTTCTGTGTTAAATTTAAATATAATATGATGAAAAAATTTGAAAGGTCTAATTAAGATTTCTTGCATTATTCTTTTCGGATGGACATGAAGAAAGGAGCCAATAGAGTGTGTATTTCACAAAAGAAATATGTAATTGAACTTCTAAAAAAATTTAACATACCTAAATGCGAAATTGTTGGCCAAGAATATGAATGAAAAATCCTTAGTTATAGATGGTACTGAAAAAGTTGATGCAAGAAATTTCAGAAATCTAGAGGTCAGATTTATTTATCTAATATTCAGCCAGATGATTCATTCTCTGTTGGTCTACTTTCAAGCTTTGTGAAGAGCACTACAAAGCATTACAGTGGAATTGCTAAGAGGACACTCTTAAGCATTTTAGTAGCTTATAAATGGTTACCACCAACAATCTTTATCAAAGGACTGATTTAAAATCAATTCAACCATTTGAGATCCAATCCCCAACTTACTTGGGAAGGGGGAAGGGGGCTTAAGAGATAAAATACTAGGTATAACTTGTACAGTGTTATCATCTCATCTTAGCGCTGTGTGTAAAAACCAATTTTACAATCAAGAGAATTTTTTCATAAATTTCACAGTATTGTCCCACTATATATCCTGCACCATAACCAAACTACATCTCATTGTTATATATTCTCTCAAAAGGGATTGTCAAAATCAGGTTATATACATTAGCTATGGCTAGTTTCAGCTACATTTTGAAATCCATGGTTGCATATCAAGTAAGCAGTTAATGTGCCACAACAAGATTAATTTTATCGATTCAGCAAATGCTCAGTAGTATTTTAATACAACCTTATGACGAGGGAAAAGTTTTAATCTTAGATACAATTTACTTCATTAATTGTATATAACAGCAAACAACTTGGTTTCAGAATTTCTATTGGTTCACATGGTGAAGCATCCAAGGAGGCATGGTGCTGTGTTGAGTTTGACCTTCGGCTTTTTCATTTACTGCCACTTCCTTTTGGAAAGGGTCACTGCAGCATCCGCAAAATTATGTGTATCTCTCAATCCACAATTTGTTTTAACTTTTAATGATCAAAACAAACTGGTGCTTGTATATGTACTGCCCTTTTGTCTTTCAAAAAGAAAAATCATTTCTCTAAAATGAAGAATGTGTTCAACGCAGTCTTTTATGATTTAAAAGCACTAAAATTATGTATGAGGCTGTTGGTTTCTATTAACTCAATAAGCATGATGCGTTTTCCATGAAAGTGTTTATTCAAGAAAGAAAGCAAGAAAAGAAAGGAAGAGTACCTAGTGGAAGGAGGAGGAAGAAAAATTGATGATGGTGATGGTGATGGTGATGGTGGCGGCAATAGAATGCGAGACGGGGTGGAGATTTGGCAATTATTATTGGTTCGCTGCTCCCTCTGTGTACCTTCCTCCATCCCCTTGTCATTTTCCTTAATCTGTTCTTATGTCATATATAGCTTTTAACAATAGTATACTATATGTTTTAGTAAATTTGAAGGACTAGATTATCTACTGGTGTTTTACGTCGTTACTTACCCTTTTGGCTAGCATGTTATTTTGTTGCTTCAGTGCCTTTTCCTGTTACAAAGCCTCATTGTTAATCACATGAGTCTTAAGAATCAGAATCAAACTCTACTTATCCGTTGCGCACACACACACATATATGATCTAGAATGAGAAGGAGCAAAAGTCAAACATTTCACTGCTTAAAGAATGAAGTTGTCAAATCAGAAGAAAAAAAAATGTATATTGTGATGGGCATCTATATGTTACCTGCTTGTGCAGCTCTATAATGGACTCGTGCATGAGGTGGTTCTGCATTTAAATAGAAGAAATTGCTCCATAAATGAGATGATTTTTAATTTTGATTTTATTATATATCAAATGTAATTACAAGTAAACCCTAAGAAGAAGGTAAGCTCTAATTTGAAACCTTTCTAGATCGTATACGCTTAAGAGCACTATCAATTTGTTGCTCCAAATGATGAAGCTCCCTGAGACTTAGAGGGTTCAGCTCTTCTCCAGCATATTGCCTACACAATCAATTGTGTAACAGCATGTGAAAGATTATTCCTTAATGCCATGCGTGGTGTAGTGTCTAAGACCAGACCAGCTATATGCATAAATAATTCAACATCTATACTCCATTAATTAAGTTAGATTATTAGTACCTCAGGTTCTTTTGCAGGACTTCAAACCGATTCGTGAGCTTGGGCAATTCCATACCCCAGTTTTGCTAGAGCAAAGCATTTAGCTGAATTGATTACACAACTTAACCAAGTACAAGTCATGTTTATATTGGTGAAAATCGAGTACCTGGTGCAATCCTGCATTTGCCGGAGCAAGTAGCTGAGGTTCAATTTGTGAGGATCTCTCATATTGCTCTAGGATGTTCTCCATTCTGTCATATGAGAAAAACACAAGGTAACTAATAATATCACTTAATTGAAGAAAAGACAAGACTAAGACCTCAAGGCAACCACATACCAGGTGAAGGGAAAAAACTTAAAGAAAAAATAAAAGAGCTAAGCTTATTTTACATCATTGGTGACAACGAATAACTTCTTGATCATACAACTTAGAACACATGATGTTAATCCCCAATTTTAGTAAACGAATGGAAATTTTTCTTGCAAACTTTTGTTCAGTGAGAAAACTATGCAGGCAAACCATGCCAAAAATAAACAGGACAAGAAATTTATGCAGTTTGGTAATTGTATGAGTTACTCCATGGAAGAGATAATATTTGGGTAAAAAATACATGTTTCTTTTCATACTCAAAACTCTTAAGCCCAATTCATTCAGATCTCTCAGAGACCAATTACCTATTATGAATAGAAAAAGACATATCATAAAACAAGCATTCTGCAGTAATCCATGATTCTTCATGTTCACGAGCTTTCTATGATCCCATTCAAGAATATTTCATTTGCAATCTTGGATTTCAGCCTTCTTAATAAATATTCTTGGTGTATTTTGCTTTAAATCTATAATTTTTATGTATATTCTATTACATCCAAACTCCTTTCAATTTACAATAGTCAAAAGAATCCTCAATCTGCAGTTGCGGTCTTAGTTTACCTCATCTCTTGTGAAATCATGAGTGATGATAAGCATTAATTTACTCTTTCTATTACAAATAGGGGAATCACTTCTAGTTTCTTGCAACATAATTACAAATTCATGTCATAACTGATTTTTTCAAAAGTTTAAACAAGTAGAAAAAAAATCTAATTTATTACTTACACTATATTTTAACATACTGTCATGTATAAGCTGAGGTGCACTCAAACTAGAGTCTTCATGTGCAACTTGCACGTGGACCAAATGGAATGCAATCAGAATTGAATAATAGAACCCAATAATTGGAATAGAGAAATAAATAGGAGAAATAGCAAGAGTGAAGTTTTGAAACTAGGATCTCAAGCTCTGATAATTGTAACTAGTTTTTCTAAAAATTTAATTTAATAGAAAATTATCTAATTTATATCTTAATACCCTATGTCTCTACTGCTATTACAACTCTCAATTCTTTATACTAATACCACTTAGATCAGCTCATGTTTTAGCTAGTAAACTTCATCCATTGGATATTCTTGGATGTCAGGACCTACAAAATTTTGAGTATCTTAATTATTAATGGTAAACTTGTTAAATAATTAGCCTTGTTATTTAGGTCATGCATGTGAATGGAGTCATCGTAGAGAGTGATTCAGTTGTGACTCTTCTGGATTTGTGATTCATCTAATTTTCCATAAAAATACAATTAGATTTTCGCTTTAATAAGAATCTGGGTTAACAGTTCAACAAATGTCATCTCCTAAAAATTTCAAGTGACCAAAACTCGCAAGCGGACCAACAAGCAAAGTTAGGAGTCAACCAAGCTTCAGATTTTTTCTCTTAACACTAATGGATGAGATTTCTGTCATTTCTTTAGACCATGTTTTCCATGGTGCTTCCTTTTTTTTGTTTATCCTCTTTCTGAGATAAGCTTTTTACCATTGTTCTTCTTTCCTTATTTTTGATTTTTTTTTTCTCATTTAATTGAGTTTTCTTTATTTATAATTTTTTTAGTAAATTAGTTCATTTTTTAGTATCTTAATCATTAACAGTTTTGTTAAAAAACTAGCCTTATTATTTAAGCCATGCATATGATGAAGTCACTTTAGAGAGTGATTCAACTATGAATTCCTGGCTTTGTGGTTCATCTTAGGTTCCATAGAGATATAACTAGATTTTTATTTTAATAAGAATATTGGTTAACAGCTCAAGAAACATTATTTTCCAAAAAATTTCAAGGATCAAAACTCTTAGGCAGACCAATTAGCAAAATGAAGAATCAACCAAGCTTCAAATCTTCTCTTAATCCAAATTGATGAGATTGCTGTCATTTCTTTGCACTATGTTCTCCATGAAGCTTCCTGCTGTTGTTTATCTTACTCCTTTCTCATATAAGCTTTTTACCCTTGTTCTTCTTTCCTTATTTTTGGTTTATTTTCTTCTTTCCTAATGGAAAATTTTTTAAAAATTGTCAAACACTTTATTTATTTTTTCTTTTTCTAAGGCTTCAATTTTTAGTACTAGCAATTCTATATTTCATATTCCTTTTGGCCTTGTTATTTTGGCAGTTTGGGTTCCTTTACCTAAAAGAATATTGGATGTAATATAAATAATAAAATTGGTTACTTTCTATCAATTTGAGTTTTTTTAAGGGTCCGGTGGCTCAACTGTGTTCATCTGTTTTGGTATTACAGCTTGGCTCTATGTTCAACCGTTATTGGCTTCATCGACCTCTATTATTTATCTTTTTGTGATTATTCACACTCATAGCTCATTAGTGAATTGAAAAATGGATAGTATAATCATATAGCGAGATACCCTCTCAGCCTAGTACATGGCTTTTCGCAGATTTTTTTCACTTATATGGAATGCTAATCTTTTAGGAATTTTTTTCTACTATTCAAGGCAAAGTAGATTTTGCGAAATTCCAATTAGCATAATGCCATTCATAATAACCTTATTTGAAACTTTATTAAGGATGAGGAATACTCAGTTAGATTGGGTTATATGTGCTCCTGGAAGAATAGGTGCATGCTTGATTAAGCCTCACCATCAGGTTCTTCTGTATTGCATGGGAAGATCTTGTGGGCCTAGGAAATTCTGCCAAAGATTAAACACTTCTGTTGGATGTTGCGTATGGATGTTTTCCCTGTTAAAACAAGACTACTACAGAAAGATATCAATTGAAATCTATTTTTTCTATGTGGTGATGTTGAAGAATCTACTGATAGTTCACTTTTGAAAATGTTCTTATGCACTCAGAATTTGAAAATGTTGTCTTCAACCTAGTTGTATGGTTGACAACAGTTTTTTGTGTGACAATGTTTGCTTCAAGGTTTCTACAAAAGATCAGTACAAATGATTTAAAACTATTGGTTAGGAAGAGTAGCTTATGGGTATGCATAGAATCCCAAACACAACATTGGTGCAAATGGAAAAAATCTTAGCTCCACTGTATGGTTTGGAAATGGCTTAATTATGAGTTCATAACGTAATTGTTTAAAGTGATACTCAATTGGTCTTCAAGACAATTTTTTAATTATGTTTCTACTAACTTTTAATTCTTCTGTTTGCTTACAGGAGATGTTAGAGATTGTGATCTTTTTCTAGATAAGTGTTTTCCTTTTTTAGACTTTTAGGTCTTGCAATCAGATAAATTATATCTTAAATATGAGACTTCAAATGTATTTGATGATTTTGTATGTATCTAGAAGGATTACTTTTTTTTAAATAAAAAAATATAACCATTAACTATAAGCACAAAAGGGGTGGCTCCCTATGAGGAATCTGTTGCTTCCCCCTTGTTGGCCTCTGGTAATGGTTGATCCGGTCTCTCAGGTGCCTGCCAAGTGGAATGATGCTCAGATTTATTTCTCTAAGGTAATTCAGAATATCGAAGGCATTAGTCAAATGCTTGGCGTCACTTATGATGGTTTTTAGGATAGGGCTTTAGCTATGTTTGCTAAGTTGAAAGAAAGAAACGGAAAGAAGGTTGCTGTCAGTCCACAGTCGAGTAAAAGACAAAAAAAAAACAAGAAGTGGGGTCAAGGGAATTGAAGCCTCTTCAATGCTCAAGAAATTATGACAGGAAGGAAAAAAATGTGGAAGGGGGCACATCAGTGGATTCATCAGTGTCTAAATGATTGAAAAAACTCTCTTGGAACATAAGGGGCATCAATAATCCGAGTAAAAGAAACATTATAAGGGGCTGTTTGACTAGATGGAAACCAACTATCATATGTTTCCAAGAAACCAAAATTCAAGAGATCAATGAGAGCATCATAAAAAGTTTGTGGAAGGTGAATCAATTGGGTGGTTCTCTAGTCCAGCCAGGGGCAATGCTGGAGGCATTGTGGTTATGTTGAATAAAGACATTGTGGAATACAAAGATTGACTCTTGGGAGAAACATCAGTCTCTTGTTTTTTCAATAGTTCTATTAATGGTGCTGAATGGTTCTTTACTGGTGTGTAGTGTAGAGATAATAATGCTGCACGGGCAATGCTATAGAAGAAATTTCTGCTTGCATGCATAAATGGGGTAAGAAGGGGGTGATTGGAGGAGACTTCAACATGATTCTCAAAAGATGGTAGAGAAGCAGTAACTAATTCTCTATTTCTGAAGCTCAAGACTTTCAATCCTTTATTGATAACTATAGTTTGATTAATCTTCCTCTGAAATGTGGGAACTGGACTTGGTGTAATGACAGAGAAACTCCCTCCTACTCAAAGATTAACAGATTTCTTGTCAGTTAAGATCTTCTCCTAAATTCGCCGGGTCTCACACAAAAGTAACTCACTAGATCTCTCTCTGATCATTTTTATATTTGTCTTGATCTTGAGGGTATTAAATGGGGTCCTATACCATTTAGAATTGAGAATAAACGGTTTAAATCTGAAAGCTTCAAGTCCATGGTTGAATCTGAGTGGAAAAATACGTTCTGTAGAGGGACTCTCAGCTACTGTCTTGCCAACAAACTCAAAACTTTAAAAGAAAAAATAAAAATATAGGCTAAAGATGTGGAAAAGGAAGAAGAGAATCATATCAGTGGGCTCATAGAGGAGATGGATATTTTGGAAAAAGGTCGAGTGTGACTTGGGTTTATCCCTTACCAATAGAGGAAGAAAAAACAACCTAAAAAGGAGTCAGCCACCAAACTCAAATTTGAAGATATTTCTTGGAAATAAAAAGTTAGGGAGAAGTGACTTAAAGAAAGGGACAAATATACAAAGTATTTCCACTGTTGCAAACTACCACAGAAGTATTAATTATGTGGAAGAACTCTTTAATGAAAATTCCAGAATTGAGGGTAATACTGAAATGAGAGACAATGCATGTCAATATTTCCAAAATGCGTTCATCGAAAAGTGTTCCTGAAGACCGAAACTGAATAACCTCCATTTTAATACATTAGATAATTTGGCCATCTCTCAATTGGAGATTAAATTTACCGAATCTGAAATATATGATTGCCTCAAAAGTTGTGAGGGTGACAAAGCTCCGAATCCAGACAATTTTAATTGGATATTTCTCCAAGTGTTTTGGGGTGTTGTCAAGGATGATATTTTGGAATTCTTCACATATTTTTGTAAGAATTCCTCGTTTGTCAAATCAATTAATTTCATATTTATGGTTTTGATTTCAAAAAAGAAAAATGCTTCTAACATTAAGGATTTTTGCACAATCAATTTGTTTGGTTGTATTTATAAGCTTCTCTCAAAAGTGTTGACGAACAGATTGTGTAAAGTCATTGGTTTGATCAGTGGGGAAAACCAACAAACTTTTGTCTATGGGTGACAAATTATAGATGCTATTCTTATGGCCAACGAAGTGGTTGCTGATATTATAAGAAATAAAAAAAGAGACGTTTTATGTATGTTAGACATAGAGAAAGCTTTTGACCACGTCTCATGAGATTTTATCAGCCATATGCTTGATAATTTTGGGTTTGGAATCAAATAGAGATGCTGGATCAGGGAATGTATTAAAACAACTTGTTTTGCTGTGATGATCAATGGAGGCCTGTCAAAATTTGTTAAGGATTCTAGGGGCTTAAGGCAAGGTGACTTCCTCTCCCTTTTATTATTTATCATTGTCATAGAAGCACTAAACGAACTTATATTGCAAGTTCGATCCTTAGGAATGTTGAGGGGTATTCTTGTTGGCAAAAATAGTCATCAAATAGAATTTTCTCATTCATTTTTCGCAGATGACACTCTCTTATTTTGTCAAGCTAATGTCAGAAATATTCTGCATCTTATTATGTTTTCAGGCGGTATCCGGTCTCAAAATCACCATGGAAAAATCTGAATTAATTATGCTTGGGGAAAATTCTGATGGATTTCTTGCTAATGTGCTTGGCTGCAAATCTGCCCAACTTTTCTTAAAATATTTGGGTGTTCCTCTTGGTGCCAAACATGAAGACAGCATTAGTTAGGAGCTAGTTATTGACAGGTTTCAAAGTAGATTGGCTTGCTGGAAAAGTAAATACTTATCAAAAGATGGAAGACTGACTCTAATCAAAAGCACCTTGTTTAATCTTTTTATCTATTATTTTTCGGTGCTCACTATATCTAGGAAAGTTGCCAAACAACTTGAATCCATCCATATCGCTTCTTTTGGAGGGATGATGATTCGAATAGAAAGTTTCACTTGGTAAACTGGGAACAATTGAAAATACCGTTAAAAGCTGGTGGTTTCGAGCTTAAATTCATTACTGGCCTCAACAAAGCTTTCCATGGTAAGTGAATTTGGAGGTTGTGGAACGACAACAACAGTCTTTGGAAGAAAGTTATTGTAAGTAAATAGTTTGACAGCGATGTGTATAATCTTGCTACTGTGGACAAGAGTCCGTTCGGCCCCAGTCTTTAGAAAAGCATTTGGAATTCTAGTAAGCTTGTCTTTAACAACTCCAAAGGGGTGATGGGGAAAGGTGATAAGATCTGTTTCTGGCACGATGTTTGGTGTGGTCAAATGAGTTTTCAAAACCAATTTCATCATATTGATGCTATTGCTAGAGACAAAGCTATGGCCTATTGAAAATGCTTATGGGATTAATTCCTTTCAATTTTGGGATGTGACTGTTACTAGAAATTGGAAAGATTGAGAAGTGATGGAATATGAAAACCTGCTTCGTCTACTGTCTACTGTCAAAATTGGCACTAAGATTGATCAATTAAGTTGGAATTTATGCAAGAACAACTCCTTTTCTGTTAAGTCTTTATACAGGAAATTGACCGACAGCAATGACTCTATATCTGACTTCCCCTATAGAATTATCTGGAACCCTCTTGTTCCACCTAGGATTTTTGTCTTTGCTTGGGAAGCTGCTATGGGTTCTATTCTTACGCTTGAGAGGAATTGTTTTGGCTAACTGGTGTACTATGTGCAAATAGAATATCGAGTCGTGTAACCATCTTCTCATTTGGTGCCCAATCTCCTATGAATTTTGGAAAATGATTTGCAAGTAGTTTAGTATTTCCTGGGTCATTTCTAAGTCTGTTAAAGGCGAGTTGCTTGCTTGAGAAGGCATTAAAATGAGCAATAGGTGGCATAGAGTTATACCCCTAACAATTCTTCAGATTGTTTAGAAAGAAAGGAATTGTAGGATTTTTTGAAAGCAAAAAAATTAATTTTGCTATTATCAAGGATAGGTGACTTCTTTTATTTTTTTGGCTCCATTTTTCTTGGTCACAATCTTGATTCTTTTGATGATTTAGGTTCTATTGCAAATATATTTACAGATCTGTAAATCCTTTTTTTTTGTACATGAGTTATATTCCATTGACGCTTGTTTATATTACTATTCATTTTTATTTCAAGAAAAATTTTTGCTCATAAAATTAAAGTAGTACTTCAGTATTTGCATTTTGTAATTTATTTTGATGATATTATGGATTCAATAAAATTACAGAACAGTTTGGAGAACATTATGGATTTAAGTGGAAGGCATCCCGTTGAAGGCCCAGTCAAGAAAAATTTATGCACTAGGTAGGTAGTTTTTTGGGATAGTTTCTCAATTTTTGGTGATCTAGAGAGTGATAGGCTCAAGAGAGAATAACGAGGATCTAAGTTAAAATCCTATACTGGAGAAAGCTCATAAGCAATATGTACATCCTCATCAACAATAAGTAAGGATTGTGTTGGAGGTAGATGAGGGGCTATGAGAAATGACCACCCTTCTGGCTAACGCAAATTTGAGAAGTAGTAATGAGGAAATTCTAAGAAATACATGGAAGACAAAGAGCCTCATTGGAATACATCATTTTTAAGGAGCCAAAAGGTTTTTTTAGAATGTGGAGAAGTAAAGAATCATGAGGATATCCATGCAAATGGTGAGAAGCCTAAGAAGTTTAGAAGATGGACTACAACAATAGTGTGGTGGTCCCTAAGTGTTTGGAAGAGGAACTGGTGGATCTTGTTGGTGGGCGGGCTCCAATTTTATAGGAAAACAGGCCAAGTACCAAGGTGGTCAAGGTTTTGGGTTTAAAGGTTGGCCGGGTCAAAAGAATGCAAAGTTGCTAGGGTCAAGACTTTCTTCCATGCTTGAATAAATTAGAAAGCTTGGTGGGGACCAAGGAAACGAATAATTGCAAGAGAACATTTTCATAAGCTAATTTTTTAGGAGTTTATGCTGCTGTTGTAATGCTCCAAGCCCGACAAGTATGTACAATACAATAAATGACTATAGCTGGCATCTAGCCTGTATCCACCAATAGTCCACAAGTTGGTTATAACTCAATTTTAAGAGAAAAAACATACTAAGGTGCACAAATTGTACAAATGTACAACAATAAAACAGCTTCTAAGGCGTGATAATTAACTTGAATAATTGAAATTTATTTGGGTTCTAATAGTTTTTTAATTTTTCTAGCAAGTTCTATAAGGACATAATCTTCATAAATTGTACGAATACCTTGCCATTGGACACCAGAGAAGAATATGATTACATGATTTAGTTACTTTCTAACACAAATAGCATCTATTGACCATTATTTTGCATCTTCTCATTAGTTTGTCAATTATTAGAATACATTCACAACATGCCTCCCAGGCAAAAAACCAGCCCTAGGAGGTGCCTTTACTCCAAATCTGGTTAGCTGGGAAACTGGATGTCCCTTCCTATTCTATCCCCAGCAAATAGTTGTAGTAAGACTTAACAGTGAAGTTCCTATTTTAATTCATTTTCCACACAATCTAGTCCTTATCATTTTTAATGTGCATTGTGGCAAGAAATTGTACCAATGCTTCATATTTTTCAACTTCTCAATTATTCAAGTTCTTGTTCACATTCACAATCCTTACTCTGTAGCTGTTGTTTTCTCTGTATGCATCCTCAATAAGCATATTCTTCAATTGTGCTATTGCAAATATCCTCATAAATCATCTCTTGAGGCTACCACCAGTCACCCATTCATCCAAACAAAACCTAATTCTGTTATCCCTTCTTACCCTTCAGCTAATACAATCTTGAATTTTCTATTGATCTATCTGTATTCTCCTCCAGAGTCTCATATCATGCAGTTTCATCATGCTTTTTCTCTCCCCCTCATCAAAAGAACTTCCCCACCGGGCCCTCAATCACACTCTTCTACAATCTATCATCTTGCTTCATAAACCTTAATATCCATTTACCTTGCAGTGCCACATTCATCTCAATTAGAGACCTCGGGCCCAGACTCCCTTGTTTAATATGAAGTTTTACATCCTCTCAATTAACTTGATGGTATCTTCTTCTCCCTTCATTGTCAACCCAAAGAAATGACATTGAATAGCTTCCAATCATCTTCTAGTTTTCACTGGTATCATTAATGAAGACCAAAAACAAATGGGGAGATGGGTTAACGTGCTTTTTATTAATGTTAACCTACATCCCTTAAATAGAAAGGTCTTCTTCCATCCAAATAATCTTCTCTCAAATAACTCTATTACAGGTTCCCATGTTCTAGCATTTTTACATTTAGCTCTCAGTGGCACACCAAGGTACTTGATCGGAAGGTACACTTCCATCCACCAAGGATCTTTATTTCTATTATGTTATAAAAGATTACTACAATGTTGTATTTATGTTTTTTTTCCATTTCTTGTTTTCTTGTACTTGCACTTTGCTTAATGTAGACCTCCAGGACCTCCATGCTGTTGTTTTGATCTCTGTGAGAGGTTAAATATATCAGTTTATGTGTGATTTCTGTTGAGGATTCCTTTTTGGGAGATAAGTTTCATTCCCAAAATGGCTTATTCTGTATATGAGCTGCTTATTAGAGAGTCTATTTCTATACTCGTAGTATTTGATTTCTTTTAGTTGAAATTTTTTTTAAAAAAAGTAGTGCAATTCCATACTTTATAGAGCAATGTAATTCCCAGGTTTGAGAAAAAAAAAGGAAGCAACAAAACATGATAGTGTGATTCAAGGAATAACTTTGTTCCTGAAAAATGGTGAAAGGGTATCTAGGCAATTAATTATATTTGATATTTATCATAACATAATATATTTATTACATCCAATATCATACACTCCAAACGTCTTAGACTTTTTATTCAGTTCTAAGTAATAATGTTTAATATTGTTTTGTCCTTTATCATTCGCATTTTAAACACTAACTTAGAAACCCTACATATTATCTTATGAGATTCTATGTTGTATATATGTGTGTTTCTTGTTAGTTTACTAAATTATAAGGATATTAATTTTGTGTGTTTCTTATTTCTTCATTTTTTTTTGGTTCTCTTTTTTTAACTTAGATTATGTTCCCATTGGCTTTGTGGTCTGATGAGGAATTCTCTGTTGTTTCGTAAGCTATGGATGCTAATATCCTATTCTGCTTTAACCCTTTCAGCTATCCTAAGCTTAGTTACATTTGGAACTATTTCTGGTGGTGGCTGGTTTTTCGAGGACATGAATATGCCAGTTCTGTTATGCTCTTCCCATCTTCTGCTTATAGAGCATATGCTTTGCCTTAATTTTGGAGCTTATGGGTGGTTTATCTGGGTTGTTAGAGGTCATCATTATGATTGTGTGCTAGATCCCTTTAGTTTTAGGGTCATAAGGATATTATTGTAGTTGGCTTATTTTGTTGTTATTTTTGGATCAATTAATAAAACTTATCTAATTATCTTTTTCAAAAAAAAAAGAAAAAAAAAAAGACAAATAGACGGTTAATCTAAACATGAATTCTTAACAAGTACAATCTTTGCAAGACATGTTTGGAGAACTAATTGGTGAACCTAACTATTTACCACCTATCAATGATATTAAACACAAGATACAGTCTATTCTTGAAAATAAGAGAAGTTAGAATATAAGAACTCAAGTCCAATACACAAGCTAGCCACAAGCCATCACGGTAATGAAGCATAATCATAATGGCATTTAAATCTTGACTGGTTAATTTATGTTAAAATTTAATTTTGCACACATTATTAGACTTTTGCATGAAGAAACATCTTAGAAAATAAATAATACATTAGATTCTTTTGTATTAACTTAAGTTCTTAAAAAATTAGTTCAGCTGTATTACTTGATATGATATTAGAGTTGTGATTCAAGAGTTTAAACAATCATTTTTAAAAATAGATTCTGTTAATTAAATCTTAGAGCAAGAAATAGAGGCCCATGCTTGATTTAA
>NW_019014678.1:2481187-2494468 GCF_000150535.2 Carica papaya | reverse complement strand
CCTTCCATGGATAATTCATTTTGGAATTTCAGCAGTATTATGTCCTAACTGTTTTGTCTATGCATTTTACTATGTCTCTTATAGAATATGTTGAAAAATAACATTTTAATCTAAACCTGTGAATTTAATTGTGAAGTAACATATTAGTTTTTAAAGTAATTTAATAGAAAAAATTGACTCAATAGTTGTTGTTAATCCTATCTTATTTAGACGTTTAATTATAATAAAGATTGAAACGAGGACGTTGCCAATCCCCATTATTCTCTGGTTTAAAGTAAAGTAGGAGCTTACTAGTAAATAAAATATCCTTACTATTAAAAAAATAAATGTTTCAAATTATCAACCAAAGAATTAAATAGGAAAAGTTGACCTAAAAGAGTATAGGATAAATTATGAACCTCTTCTAGTTTTCGAATTTGAAGGATTGAATATTGAAAATTTAGAGGGCTAAAAGTGGTACATTATATCTCTATTTCACCTAATTTTACTTTGATTCAGAAGTATTAGAGTTATATAAATTTTCTGTTTCTTTTATCCATTTAAAACCCCAACACTCTCTTCCCAAAAAGATCAAGGAGAAAAAAAAGAAACTCCAAAACAATCCATTAAAGTAGGAAATCAAGAAACCAAAACTGGTTGTTATTACAGCATTTCATACAAAAGTTTTCAGATCATGAAAAGAAATTTGAAATATTTCATATAAAAAAAATTTCTACATGGAAGTAATGGTGGAAGCAAAATAAAGGCTCTATCTCATAGTACTAGAAAACCTTTCCCTATTAAACAAACCTAACAGTAGCCTTTATAAACGTATTAGGGATCATAATAAAGTGTAAATTCAGTTTCTTTAAATGAACAATATTATGAAGCATAACACATATCATCTATGGCCCATATGAGAATTAGTAATTCAATTAGAAGTGTATGGAACATACAGTGAGTTTAATATATGCATAACAAAATTATGTTATACAAAATATTTTGTTTTGAAGCATTGACTTGCATGTAGAACAAAAGTTTAAGACTGTAAATTCTAAAGAAAAATGAAGATAAAAAGACACATTATAGTTGTATACTCTAGACATGGTCTACGTTGGGCTCTTTCTCTCATTTGGAAAAAGAAAAATACTGAAGTAATTATAGTATATTCTATAGCAAGGTGTACAATCTAACAAGACCTAGATTAAAACAAGAAACATTATGTGTAGAACAGTATAATGAATCATGCATGTATAGCAGACCCACTTGATGAAAATCTTTGCTATAATGTATTCATCAACATTCGTAGCTCTACCATGCACTGCTATCATGCATATTTCATGTTCTTCTTTGCTTGAAAACTAGTAATAATATAAAAGGAGAAGAAAAGCTTTGTCTTATACCACACCTATCAAACTATACTACTTATAAGTAAAACAATACTTGACCTTATTTGTTTGATTTCAACTCTTGTTTATGTTTATATTGTCTGATATCTCTACATAAGTTTATATAAACTTAGTCTAATATTAGAGATAGTAGGTTTTCTATTTGCAAATGAAGCCTTTCTATTTTCAGTTAGACGTTAATTAATTATTTAATTATATATAATCAAGGCAAACCCCAAAAAATGTAGACATTTAATAATTTTTTTTGGAGAGGAGTGGACATTTAAATATTGAGTCCTAGAGATAATTTTATGCAGTGATATCTAATCACTGCTCCCTAATAATATCACAGCATAATTGGTTCCAATACCGCTTCGAGATAATAGGCTTGTTGCCGATAATATGGGCACTAAAACGTCTTAGTGGAGGATCATTATAGAAATCTTGAATAATTAAGTAATTAATAAAGTCAATATTTTCTTCACTTTTCCTGTGCAACCCCCCTTGAAGTTTGTTCAACAAATTAATATATCATTAGGGAGGCAATCTCCTATACATATATATTATATAGGTGCACCAACAACAATGAGTACTAAGTATCCTAGGTTATACGCAAGATTTTCAAGAAAATCATTAATGAACCAAAAACGAAAAGAAATAGGGGGGGATTAAAAAAGAAGCCCTATGACACAAGCTACCTGGGATGGTTCTTCTAAGAAAACTAAAGCTTTAGGTTAAAGTTGAAATGGGACTGAATCAAACAAGGTCAGTTAGTGTTGTCAAACAAAAATCTAATATCAAAATTAAAACCTATGTTAATTACACTAACTACATAATTTAAACTTAATCACCTTAGAATTTGCAGAGGAGTATACCAAATCCAAAATAGTAAAACACCCGTAATTAGTCGTGCTGCATGCGTTTTATAGACACGTTTTGAAACCATACATTGAATCTCCATAAATTGTGATCCGAACTTTCAATTGATGTATCATGTCTTTTCTCATCAATACCTACTGTACTAGCTAGTGATTTACTCAAAGAGAAGTTTTGGCAAACGGAAAGAAAAAGAGTAGAACTAGAAAAGAGCTTATAAAGAGGAAAAAGAAATGCTTTTCGGTCAGCTGCAGAAAAGATGGATATAGGAGTTATAATCCCGTATGATGAACAAAAAAGGACATTTCTTTAATGACATGAACAGTACAGAGATTTGCTGGATATTTGTACATCGTGTTTTTCCATGACATTGTACGGAAAAAGAAAAAAGAACCAAGTATAGTTTGAAGACCCACGAAAAAAACATAATTATAACAAAAACCCAGAGGTAGAAAAGCAGCAAATAAGTTAAAAACAGTTAAAGAATAAGCAGATACCAGGTAAAGGTAAAGAATTTATGTATGAAAGGAGAAGAAAAAAAGAACAAACCTTGAATCAGTAGAGTACTCATAGAGCTTTCCTTTGGTGGAGAAGACAATCAGAGCAACATCAGCTTCGCACAGCACGGAGATCTCATGAGCCTTCTTGAGTAAACTGGTTCTCCTCTTGGAAAAAGTTACTTGTCTGCTGATCTTGTTCTCGATCCGTTTTAACTGAACCCTTCCTCTCCCCATTTACCCACCTCTCTCTCTCTCTCCTTCCCCTCTCTTAGTTTCCTTCTAATTTTCTCACCAGGCAAACAAGGATTGAAGGAACCCTAAAGTTTCGCCATCTTTTTTGGCATAAAGGAACAAGACCCAGGAGAGGAAGAAAGAAGAATTGATGAAAGAGTGGGGAATATAGTGATGGATATGGCAAATATAGAAAGGTTTCTACTTTCGTACTGGTTTTTGCTGTTTGAGAAGCAAAAGCAAGCTTCAGGGAAAGAATATATGAGGGGGAGAAAAAAGAAAGTAAACGAGAATAGAAAATGAGAAAATATTCTTAATATTCAGCATTACATACTCTTCCTATTCATGATCCTGATATGCATATATATATATATGAGAGATATAAATATATATATTTTTGTTTATTTGGAATGTTTAATAAATGGGTTGATAGAGGAAAACTAGAGTTTAAACTGGGGCATGTGCTGTCGAGATGCAATTGGATGTTGGGTTGCATTGTCGTTAGTGTCGCGTTTTAAGCCACAGGTTTTTAGGAGGGAGCAGTCCGTACATGTTTTTGTCACTGGGGGGGGACCGAGATTTCCTTGTTTCTTCGATCCATGACTTTCTCTCTTTAGTTTCCCTTTCTTTACATTTTGTTTTAAAAAACTCAAATTCAACCTTATAAATATCTCCCCCAATAAATTCTTTTAAAGAAATATTATTTTTAATTTATTTATAAATTTATGTTGGTCATTTTACTTTTAATTTTTTAAAAAGTATTAAAATTGCACCCTATTTTTATTTATTTATATCAACTTTTAATTTTTAAAAATAATTAAATTACATTTTTAATTGTTATTATCTGTTAATATCTATCGATAATGATTATATCTTTAAATTAATATATGTAAGTGGATATCATATAAATATCATGTTATCAACACGTAGCATTTACATAAACCAACTCAAAAGACATAATATGTTAGAGAAGTTTTCTTCTGCACTCCAGCTTTTGCCATTGCCCAATGTTTGCTTTTTTAGTTATAAGTTATGTTCCTCATAACACCACATAGTAAAACATAGAACACTTTCATTGCAACACCATAAACAAAAACCCCAATAATAGTCATAGTCTAATTTATGAGTCAATTAAAGAAACTTATGAGCAGATATCTATTCCTAAATGGTCATGGGTCAAGATACTCGAGTCTTTCCCAATGCTCAACATTTGTAAAAATTTTATGCATGCATCACACCCCTACATTATGTAAAATCTTCTTTTCGTGACAGTTCAAGCTGTTGAGGAAATTGCTTTATTGCCTATGAATTCAACTTCCCTTTTAATTTTCTATATAATATACATTTTTTTGCATTTTATCTCGTCAATTCTTTCATAAGTTTATTAGTTATTTTAAGTGTCATTGCCGAATTTCCCCATTTTTTTTTAATTTTAGAATTCAAAATTCAAGTATAAATTCTCCTCCTTTTAAACCACTCCATAATTCCCATTCTTTCATTAATTTAAAAGTTACTTCACCAAACATCTCTTCTCCATTAATCGATTCTTGTTATAGTTCTATCATCTCCTTATTAAAATCCTCTTCACCCAAAATTCCCAGACCCACCACCATCTTACAAAATCTTTCATTTTTTCCTACCTTAAGTCTCTCACCCTTATCTACTTTACAACTCTCTCTTGACCTCTTATCCAAATCTTTTCTCTTTCTCTAATTCTACTGCTACCAAAAATCTTCCTACCTACATTCATTTTGCAACATTAAATGTCATCCTCAACTTGAAAAATCCAAGCGAACCTTACACAACTCCCATTTTTTAGTTCATCTATTAACTACTCATAAAAGAATCTCCAAATTACATACAAGTTAAAAACCTTGAGTATGGAGTCTAGTTATGAGTGAGGAATTTCATGTTTTTTTTACCATTTGCAGTTGGTCTTTAGTTATGAAAGCTTTTAATACAATTTAATTAACAACAAATAAATATTCAAGATTAAAAGAATTCCTAATTATAATATTGACCATTACAAAGTGCGTCTTGTAGTAAAAAATTTTACTAAAGAGCAAACGTTAACTATAATAATAAATTTGGTTATTTTTCTTTCATCTTATTCGATAAGGATATATAATAATTGGACGTTTCCAACACCTTTCTTCATGAAACATCAATAACAATGTATAAATGGCATAACCTATTGGTTTTGTGGACAAAAACTTTGGTAATAATGTTTATACACTTCATAAACCCTTATATGGCTTTAAGCAGGTGCCAAATACATGGTTTAATCTCTTAAGCTAGTTTCTACAGCAAATTGGCTTTATTGCATCAAAAGGTAATTGATCTGTTACTATCTCCAAATTAGGATTGACTACCCTTTTTATTCTTATTTATATTGATGATATCATTACAGTAGGAAACTTTTATACTTATATTCGGTAGGCTTTCCACAACCTTAAGATAAAATTTATTTTAAATATATATATAAAAACTTAGTTATTATCAATGTAGAAGTTTTGTATGAAAATGATAATATAATCTTCTTTTACCACGATATCTTAATGAGTTTCTTATCAAAATAAAAATGACTAACTCTAAAGGTTGCTCTACCCTAATGGTTGCCCCACCCAATGTTTATTACTCCCCTCTTGTCGGATTGGAGGTTAAGATTTTAACAATCCTAAATAATATCAACACGTCTTTGATGCACTATCATATGTCATTTTTTTTAAACATGACTTGATCTTCTTTACAAGAAAATTATACCAATTCATGCACAATTCCTCCATTGATTATTGAATTGCGATGAAAAGACTTCTTTAATATGTTAAATAAATCTTACACCTTGATTTATTGTTTGTTCTCTCATTAATCTCCTTATAATGATCCTCTAGTGCTAATTAGGGTGATTTTGCTGATGACCTTTGTTCTATAATGGTCTTACTGTACATTTATACTCTAAATTTGTCTCTTTCACAAGCCAAGAAGTATAATCAATTATTACATATTCTTCAATTGAATATGAGTATAAGGTTGTTGTTAATCCCACGGTATAACTTCTATGGTTCTAACACCTATTTGCTAAACTTGGCATTTTCACCTTGTCATCCTCTTATCCTTCGATATGACGATGTTATAACTGTGTATCTCACCTCTAATATAGTATTTTATTTTGACACGAGATACAATGAAATTAACTATGACTTTATACATGAAGAAATAAGAAGTAACTCCAAGTACATGTTATCTCCTCTAAAGTTAAATTTCTAATATTTTCACGAAGTTCGTCTAGAAACCATTTTTTTTTTCCAAATATCAAAACAAGTTTAATCTTTACTTCATGCCACCATTAGGTAATGAAGGGAGGAAAGAGAGAGGGCGTGCCAATGAAATAATCACATATCATTTTCTTTAATGTAATAATCATATATATTTTTATGCATACTGTAAATTTATTATGATTAGTCTTTATATTTTTTTCTAGATTTAAATTATATATTCATGTCTATAAATAGAGACATAATAATAACATTCATTTTAGATAATCTTCAATATAAGAGGTGTTTATTTATCAACTAAGTTTAATTTAGCTATTCATCCAGAGATGAATAAGCTTACCTTTGTTCAATTTATTTTTAATTAATGAACATTAGTTAAGATACCTTTTACTAAGTTTTAGTTGTTGAAGGCACCTTGATGAGAGAATTGAGTCTAATCCTTACAGATTTATGGGTCGCACATAGCATCTTTCTAATAATATTGTTAATAAAGTCCCCCAATAATTTCACTCGAATTAGAATATAAGAATCTTCAATCTTTTTTTCTTCATTATTCTTGAGTTTTTGGTCACAATCTCTTTAACACCAAACCTTTTTTGTTTTTCTCCATTTGGGTGCAATTGGGAATCTAATCTTTTCTAATAATATTATTAGATATTAATTAAAAATTAATTAGAAAAGTCTTAGTCGTTTAGGGAAACCACAATCACATGTGTGGTCCTTTTCTTTTATGTATAATTATATCTACTAAATTCTTTCCCCAAATATATATATATATATATGTATATATTATATACTCTCTCTCTCTCTCTCTCTCTCTCTTATTCTCTATGAAAGGGATCATTCTCTTGGAGTCATTATAAATAATTAATTTAGTGGAAGCTATGTTAATGTATCTTGCTAAAATTTGGGACCTCATTTCTCTAGATAAATAATTATATTGCTATTGAAACTTCATTGGCTCAAGATCCTATTTTATTATATTTTGAATTATCTTTCAAATTTTCATTGATATATATGAATTTCTTGCAAGTCCAAACTAGTATATGAGAGATTCTTGCCAAAAAAAAAAAAGAAGAAAGGAATTAAGGTACCATATTAATATCTTATCAGTAAATACAGACGATAAACTTTTGTTTCTCGATTAAATAAATTTAGACTAATTAATCTATAGATCTTTTAGTCTAGAATTTTACTATATATAATTACTATATATATATATATAATTTATGTATGTATGGACAACCTCTACTCTACTTTTGGCAAAGGGTAATACCCTTTATTCAATTCATGTAAGAATGATAATGGTCCACAAAAGCTAAGAAAATATATAGGTATATATATATATAGGGACATGTTTGCCTTGGTTTTGAGAGATTTTGGAATAATATGTTTGCACCATCACATGTTTCTTCAAATATTAATAATGAAACTTAAAGTCTCATAATAGTACTCCTGAAAAATAGAGTTGGTCTTCTATTTACCAACATTAAAAAAGAAATCATCATCTCTTATCAACATTATAAGACGTACATTTGACTATTTAATATATTTTTTAAAAACATGTTCGATATAAAAATATTAATATGCACAATTATTAAGAAGATACATATTTTTTATTATTTATTTACTTTTTTAAATAAAAATTATTTAAAAAATTAAATATTAAATATTAAATACCAACTAAATATTCTAAATACAAGTAAAATGGTCCCTATTTATAATAAAATAAAAAATAAAAAACTTGCACGATTGAATACAAAACATAAAAAACTCAGTACCATGTTGTTGAATAGACTACGGTCCCATATAAGCTTAAATTTTTGGTAATAGATAGTACATTCTTCATGTATATATATATATATATATATATATATATATATATAAACTTATTAAAAAAAGGGAAATGAACCAAATTTTGATTAACATAAGCAAATTTTTGTTAGGGGACCACTTTGATCAGTAAAATCTTGGAAGTCTAAAGCTAAGATTTTTTTTTTTTTTTTAAATTTTTTATCCCAATAACCAAAAACAATTAGTTTTATAATTAATTACCTTGTAGTTAATTAATTATGGTAAGGTAAGGCTGGACTATTTCTGTATGTAACAGATATTTCGTTATCATTATCATCGTATGTCGGGCCGCTTTCGTATAAATTAAGATAAGGTTAGTTTTGTTACATATATAAATATATATGTTTGTGTACATATGCATGGTCTTTTCTGATAGCTCCATATCATGCCCTGATAAGGAATTGATTTATTTATGTCAGCTGAAAAATAGTTGTCACCAATAAATGTTTTTTTATTTAATTTAAATACTGTTCTATTAGTTGTTATTAGTACGATAAAAGTTTAAATATCATAATTAAAAATAATAATTAAAGTACTAATTATTTAATTTAAAAAATAATTAATTTTTTTTTAAATTATTTATCTCTTTTGAAATAAATTAGATTTTGTATTTTGTGAAAAAAAAAAACTAAACCACAGTTTGGACTGGAGTAGCTTCCTTCCATGGCCAGCACGCCCCGAGCTAGGCCTACCATGTCCTAAAATAGAGTACTGGTGCATACTAGACCTCTGTCGAGTGTACAAATGGGCCAGGCTTGGGCTTCATTTATTTGCAGATAGATAAAAAATAATATCTATCCATTAAACTCTAAATCACTTACTTTAATTATGAATAGATGAAAAGTGGTCATTAATTAATTCTTTTGATTCCTATAGTAAAAAAGTACCGAGTTCTAAGTGCCCCACAACTGCAGTTTTCATACAGCAAAGAGGAGAAATATCACTTCACTGAATTAAAAGAAAAAGGGAAGAAATGTTCAAATGGCAAATCACCAAACAGGTTTCCAAACAAGTTTTCAGAAGTGCAATATCATATGAATTGCTTACATGCCCTCATCATGTCCAGAAGGCCTTACACCTTAGAGGTTTTTGCCTCACAGATTCAACCACTTGTGCCTTTATGTCCATATGACTGACTGAATTAAACACAAATGCACATGAAATCAACCATTTACATATTGTCAACATCAAAAAGCATATACTTATAAAAACACCTTCAATGTTCTTGTGGTCATTCAGGCCACACAGCTGTTCAAAGCATCCAGCCAGGGATGAACCCATTTACTTGTTGGCCTTGACTTGTGGCTGCTGCCGTCATCTGGTCTGAACCAACTGGGTTGTACCTGTAAATGAATGAACCTCACCCAAAATTAGATTCAGTTCCCCATAACAGATTTTGACGTCATGTTATCGGTACAATTAAAAAGTTCAAAGCTTTACCCTATTTGCAAAGTGGGATTGCATTCCAGAGGCTGGAATAGTCCCTGAGATTGAGCGTGTTGGTGCCCATAAGATACGTTTTGTTCACTGCCTTCCCATGCCACTCGAAGATGATTTCTTGCACTGATTTCATCCAGCTGCCAAACAAATTTTCAACATTAAATACCAAAAGCAAATTATTAACAGTACACGTTCTGTCCACTCCAATTAGGATTCTGGACTACCAGAAAAGAACTTTTTACATTCTTTTATAGGTTGGTATTACCTTGATTGTCAAAGCTCTGTTAGCTTCAAGCAACATATGTTCCTGAATTAAAAAAAAAAAGTTGAGCTGTTAGCAAGGAAGTTCACAAATTAAGCTAAATCATTATATAGATATACCTTGTTTTGAAGATCAGTGAGCTGATCCAGCATATATTGGGTCTGCAAAGAAAATTTCAGAGTCAATACAGTAACATATAGCATAGCAAATGCAGTATATGACACACTGTGAATAGAACATGCCCTGAGCTATATCTTCAAAACGACTACAGATTTAAGCAAGAGATCATCCCTATAAATTCCAGTTCAGCCCACAGAACAAGAAGCTAAAAAATCATGTTCATAATCTTAACAGAAAACTGAAGAATTTTGTGTGATAATCTGATTATGAGACCCATATAACGGTTCAAGTTGATCAAAGTAATAACTGCAGTTGGGAGGTTTCAAGAATCAGTTTCTTCGAACTCCAAAAAGTTTTAGATTGGTGATGGTTGATCTTAGAATAGTACATTCTAATGCTTCAAGTTCAAGATCCAGAAATTCATTTACCTTGGTGGATCGAACATGCTTCAAAGATGACTCTAGCTGACGCTCGAGTTGCTCCAGCTCTTTGGTGTTTAAAGGGCCTAAATCCTCTCCCAGAAGATTCCTTTTGGGGTGCAGAGACAAAAATGAAGAATATCATTTATTTCTAATCAACAATCTTGATTTATAGGGTATACTGAATTACCTCTGAGTTCGTTGTAGAGCTTCAAATCTAGTTTTCAGCTTTAAATATTCCCTGTAGCTGCTCTGTTGTCATACAAATCACATTACCATGCCATCAACATTAACCTTAATAATATATGTTATCATATATGAGCGTATATGTGCTTTAAATGTGCTTCAAATGTTCATATATTCATCAGACCAGGGAGAAATTTCAGAGCATATGTTAGACAAATTACATTAAGTACCTCGAGCTCCTTCGCTGGTTTGCTAACTTCAACAGCACCATAACTACATTTCTGGTATCTGTCGAGTGTCTTGAGCATGCTTAAAACAAATTCGATCATGAATACCATCAGGATATATTGATGCTGGAACTGAACTCAAAATAAAGAACTTAAACTTTGACCCGCTAACTTAACCCAGAGATATGTACATATTTCAATTGATCACAGCTTCCTGTTCTGCCTTCACAATAACTCAAAAAGAATGTATATGTATATATCTATAATTAGGAAAAAAAAGAACTTTCTGAAACTTTGATCACTCTGAAAACCCTGCAAAACGACCTTCTAGTTGGAAGAGAGGAAAGGAAGGAATAAAAATTTCACCGCCTAATTGAAGGAGTAAAACAAACTTTTTCTCCACAAGTATTTTCACCCTGCATGGTTATATGAAACCCTATATTGGACATATCTACAGCTGTCTACTCGTGCTATAAGATGTGTGATACAAGTAATATTGTATATTCCAGAATTCAAGAGTCTAGAAGGGAGAATTGATTGAGAGAATAAGAGCAAAGGGAGATAGTAAGAGGCGAAGAGAAGGAATATTCTTGTTAACCAGTTTCAGTATCATTCTGCTGTGGACATGTTCTTTGCATAGCACTCTCTAGTTCTAGATAACCCACAACTAACTGCTAAACAGTCATGACGAGTAGCGATTAACTAACTTATGATAGTTTAGAAATAAAAAGAATTTAACTGAGAAACAGAATAATATTGAGTAAATTAGCGATAAAAGTGAAGAAATATTTTTAAAAAAATTAGAATAAACAAGATTTATCTTAAAAAGAAAAAAGAATAAATAAGATAGGTTAGAGAGAATAAAATTAGAAAAACAAAAGCAAAAATGAACATGAAATAAACTTTAACAAAGAAAATCTTAATTCACCATCATTTATGATCTATTCTTTGTTGATAAGTACTAACTTTTGTATACACATTAGTTGCAAGTAAAAACATTACAAAAGAGAAAGTTTAAAGATTAAAGATCTATCTAAATAAAAATCTATAATATTATAATGAATAAACACACATAACTAATTTAAATATATAATATAATAATTTATTATTCCATAAGATTTCTTTAATTGAAAACTTCTTCCACAATAAAATCTTCTTGTTCTATATCGTTCTGCCCCATTTGGTGAAAACTCAACTTTAAATTCCAAAGTGATGAAATGTTTAGATAGGAAAGATGCGGACATGCCCTTAAAAATCTCAGAAGCCCAGGACTGTTGATCATTTTCTGTGAAAAAATTTGAAAGCTAACTAGAATTATAGGTTCTTTAGGATTATAAAACTAAGGAGATTAAATGAGATCATACAACAAAGCTCTTTAATGCAATCATTAGGGCAGGAATCACTTTAATAGCACTTGGAAATAAAATAAAATTGTTGAAACAAGGAACTTACTTAAAATCAATAGTATAAATGGGAACAACTTCAGTAGGACCTAACATTTCTTAAGTTTTAGCTTGCGGTTGGAGATGAACTTCATGTTTTTCGTCTTCTAACACAAATAAAGTGTTAATTCTATTTTTAAGCTTAGTCGTTAATTTTTATTGAACATCCCATATTTTCTTACTTTTAAACATAAGTTTCATATTCACTTTTTGACTAACAATAATTATCATATATCCAACGATCATTGAGAAACTAGACATCATATATGATATTTGATACTTTGTGTAGATGTATCTCAGTTTTTTATATGCATTCAAATGGATGAAAACTTAGTAAAATACATCATTTATAATCAAGTGGATTATTTTTCACCGTAAGTCTGTAGTATTGAATGACAAATTATTACTTTTTTTTACTAATACACTATAAAAGTAACTGTAAAATGTGAACATAACCAAACTGATCGAAAACGGATACAATAGGCTGGAAGACTTATTGGACTGGTAAAGAACTAATATCGTGGGAACTGAACCGATCAAAACAACAGATAATATAGATGGTCATTTGTATATTTCAATATATATATATATATATATATAGATGCCCATTTGTGATCAAGGGTGTGTGACAACCACGTGTCAATTTATGGTCACATATGATGGTTGTCCTTTTGATGAAAACTCATTTGCAATGATGGTTAGGATCATTGGTCATCGTTGCTTGTGATGGCTAGGAAGACATGAATCTAATAGGGTATAGTCGTTTTCTCTTCTACCATGGTGTAAGCGATATTCTAGCAAAATTAATGACTAAAATTTAGTGACAGCAATTAGAGTTATTTTATCTTGAGTAAAGGAACAGTATCATTCAATTGTCAATGCTTGATGATGATAGGTTGTTGATAAGAATCTTTTAACTTTTAAATTTTAATTTTTGAGGAAACAAGAACAAAAGTTAGGTTCTTTTCAGAACTTACAATATGCAATATGAAAATTAAAAATTCTTTCAGGTAGAAATCTTTTTTTTTTTCTTTTAGCATTGTGGTGGGAAATTTTCTTTAAATATGACATTCTATCCAGAA
>NW_019014678.1:2424368-2446386 GCF_000150535.2 Carica papaya | reverse complement strand
TATACGCATGTGTGTGTGTATATATATAAAAATATACAATAAATGATATATGAATTGATAAAAACAGAATTAATAAGAACAGAGCTGATAAGAACAAATATTTGAATATATATATATTTAGAATGTTGTGTGTAATTATATATATATATATGTTTAAGTATGAACGTGTATATATATATATCAGTAGAGATTGTGTGTGTGTGAGTATAAATATATATTCTGTCTGAGACATGTAGTGATGGTACATATCTGTATTATAATATATGTGTGCATATTAAAATGTGTGCAGATATGTTGTGTATGTGAAATGTATAACCAGTTTGTGTACGTGTGAAATTGGCTACACTGCACTGGCTGTATGATTTGGTGTAGATGTACGGTGCACTGTACTTGTTGTGTGATTTGGTACAGTTGCACGAGGAATTTGAGTACCCTGTGCTTATTATGTGATATGGTACAAGATGATTCAGAAAGTATTTTGAAATATACAGTTTTGATATGCGTGATGATATCATATAGTTTGTGTGCGTGTTTTTGTGTTTAATTATGCATAGAAATTAAGATCTTAGGTAGGAAATAAGTGAATAGGAATGAGAGACATTTAAAAAAAGTATAGAGTGTAAGGACTCTTGATACTTACCCATTTAGTCTGAATGGAGGAGGGAATGGTGCGTGTGTGGCTGAAGTTTAGCAGTTATAGTGAACTTGCACATGAATAGAGTTTGAAGTCTAATACAAACGTAGATAGACATTTGTGAGTGTGGGTCATCTACCAAACGTACCTGCTGTGGCCATTATAAAATTTATGTGTGTGTGCTATTCATGCAATAAAGGGATCCATTTCGCATAATCTCGAGGACGATATAAACAATATCACACGATGAAACCTTATATGTGATATTCCGAATATATTGTGATATTTCGAGTGTGAGTGTGATTTGAAAGGAGAACAAGAATTAAGTTATAAGAGTGAGGATTATAATATATTTTGTGTGATGATTTGTTTTGTTGTGTATTTTGATTGTGATGCTTATTTGACATTTTCTTTGATATAAAAATTATTATATATTATATATTGCATGAATGTATGTACGCAATCTCTGTTATAGGATCTTTTTTCTTACTGAGCTCGTGAATATCACCCTACTATACCCCCATCCAGGTTAGATGAGAAGATAAATAAGTCCAATATCAATATAAGATGGTGAAGTAAAACATTATTAATTTCTATTTTAGATTTATAAATTAATTTAAATGCCTTAATTCTTTGTAAATAAATAATTATCTTGTCACAAGGAATGTGTATTAAAGTATAGTTCCGCTACATATTTAATATTTATATGTTCTACTACTTGAAAATATTGTGATAACGTTCGTAACCATCGACATTGAGACTCGGACTATTACAGGTGGTATCAAAGCACACATTCCTCGTGACCATCCCTTGTAACATGAGGTATAAAAACTTTAGGAGGTCTAAGACCTGCAGAACTTAGGAGTTAAGATATTCTTTGGACATTCTTTAAAACATTTTTTAACAGGGAAAGTATGATGACAATATTCTATAAATCTAACAATAGGAACCATATAAGTTATTTTCTGGCAAACTTAGAACTCAACCAATTAGGGATCACCATGAAGTTAATAGATGATGATACTTAACCAACCACCGTTGTCGAACTTCATAAGTGTTAAGGAAAACTATCAGAGCCTTAACCTTTTATTAACCTATTGACCCTGTAAAGTTAAATGACAGTAGCCAAGCTCTTAGAAAAAAAACATTTAATTTTTCTTAAAATAAGAAAGTAGTTTTTAAAGGGGGGAGAAATCTCTCAACTAAGAGAAAATTTTTCAGGAGCGAGAAATACTTTCCCATTGGGAGCCAATGTTCTGACTAGGAGACAAATTCCCATCTAAGTGGAAGCCTAGGGAATCTCACCCATGATACCACAAAGGTCACCATATCGTTGTTGATGGAGAAAGTCAATGTCCATGGTTGCACTGTTAGGTAGTGGTCGTAGATAACTCATGGACCCCCTATGAGTGCATGCATGAAATCATTGGGGTCAGTGAATTTTGATTAGTCATTATTCCTACCAATAAGTTTAAAGGTTCCTATTGGTCTCCAAAGGTTCTGGAGGCGATTAAGTAAGGCATAGTAACTAATGGCTCTGCTCAAGAATCATATAATCACAAAGTTCTTCATGGATTGAGAAATATAGTTATGAACTCTGTCAGGGAATGAAATTATAAGGAGACCATTTTCCAAATTGATAACCACACCCTCATCCTTAATCTCAAGTTCTTTTATTTTCTTTTCGGAATGCCTAGTGTTTGTAAGTTTGTTTCGAAATGAGAATCTTTCTCGACTCCAAGTATCATTATCCTTCGTTCCATCTATTTCTGCTTCCACACAATCCTCTTCTCCGGTAACAATAATCTCCATGTCTTCCACCTCATTTATTTCTTCATCACCTGCAGATTATGCCTCTTCATCATCATTCGTTCATAAACTAGAGGTTTCCTTCCTTATCCTTACTTTTTAGTTGATCGTGTTAATAGTGACTCAATTAGTTGCTAAAGATATTTTATTTTTGTAGATTTTTATGATTAATGCTTTGATGGTTCTTAAGTTTTAGCATTCCAGTTTATGTTAGTGGGATTATTGCTTCATATTTTATAGGAATTATGAGTTAGTTGTTTACTGATTGTAATGTCTATTTATAGGCCAATTTGCTATCATTTTAGATAAACTTTTAAGTTTAGTTTCTGTCTTCTTATTCTATCAATCTTATTTCTGCAATCTATTAAATTTGAATCAATAGTGATATTAGAGCCACAAGTTTCTGATTCGTACAAGAAAAGAAGTAACTTTTATTTTGCTAAAATTATTATTGTCAATGGCATCTGATAATTTTGTACAACCTACAATTTCTCGCTTTGATGCTCACTATGATTATTAGAGCATGTTGATATAAAATTTCCTTATTATAAAACGTACTAGTAAGTCGTTTTGGAAGGGGTTCCAGAACCAACAATTGAAATAGCTGTGTCTGATATATAGAAAGTAAAAATTGAGAAATTGAAGTTGAAGGACCTCAAGGCAAAGAATTACTTATTCTAAGCTATTGGTCGTTTGATCTTGGAGACCATCTCATGCAAAGATACCTCCAAGAAAATCTATGATTCAATGAAAAAAAAAAATTCGAGTGGGAAGGTTTCCTGAATGAGAGCAACATTTCATAAATAAGAGAAATTCTTTAAGTAGAAAAAAAATCATTCGAGTGGAAAAATTTTCAAATATGAAGAAATTCTCAAAATTAGAGAAACTCCCAAATAGATATAATTCCCCTAACAAATTCTAAGTCTGATAGGAGGTAAATGACAATTTAATTTTTTTAAGAATTCTCCTTTTATCCCTTTAGGGAAAATAAATACCCTCACTATTCTAAAATTTTTCTCCAACTATGTTTAGAGACTCCAATAATAGTTCTGAATCTTAGAAAAATAAATAACCAGATCTTTAAAAAATAAAACTATCATTTGAGGAATTAAAATCAAATAACACCTAACTGGAGTCCTCCTATCTATAAGTTATAGTACCTTAGAAAAAAAAATTCATAGTAAGGGGTATGGTCATAAGAGTTGTCCTCACACCTAACTATTAGCAAATTTTTAATATGTTACTCATCAAAATAACACAGTGGAAGCGTGATGAACCACAATCATTGCACCTACGTGATTTTTCTCTTTAAATCAAAAAGAGCAAATGAACGATGTAAGTAAACGGTGACTCATATCTTAAGACCATACTTAAGAATAATCACAAAATTCTTGGGAACATAAAGTGTACTTGCGAGAATTAGAACTAAATATAACTGCTTGCAGCAAAACTAATGATTAAATCTGTTATTAAAAGAATTCATAATCACTTTCAAGGATAATCATTGATTCCATAACTCTCTAAGCTTATTTCAACCAATCACACCTTAATTGTTAGAAGTTAGAAAAGCAATAAGTTAAATTAGACACTTAAAACTTAAGGATCGATATGGCTTTAGATAAAATAATACTTCACTAATTATACCAACTATTCTTAAGAAAATCTGATTGAGGCACCATCCTGTTTAAACTTGTAAATTAAAATTTGGGGACCAAAACTTCAGGAGGAGAGGAGATTCCGACACAAAAAAGTTTTTTCTAAGTGATAGAAATTCTCCAACAAAAATAAGCAATTTCCCAGTGAGAGAAAAATCTCTCCTAACAAAAATTTTCAAAGTAAAGAGGTGACTAACTGTAATTTTTTAACGTGCAATTTAGAGGACCAAATTGTTTTAAGGGGGGAGATTGTAATATCCAAGCGGCAGCATATATATATATATATATAATATCCAAGTGATAAATATATATGTGTATATAAATATGTAATTAAATAACAAAAAAAAGAAAGAAAGAGATAAGAGATCGAGAGGGGAGAGATGCTACTGTGAGAGGAAAGAGGGTCGAGTGGCATCGATGACCGAGAGAGAAGGGTCTCGTCGCATTACGCGATGTAGTAGCCGAGAGAGAAAGGAATGAGGCACAACGGCCATGGCGCATACAACGATGGAGAGAGGTGTAGCGCCCGGGGAAATTGAAGAAAAAAAAAAACGCGTGCCACGTCAGCAGCCACGTCAGCAGCCACGTCAGCAGACCCAGTCAGCAAGTCTGGCCAACCAGGACCTGCCACGTGGCAAAACCACGTCGACCGGGGACGGGCCACGTTGGCGATCCGCGTGCGCACGATCGGACGACCTAGATCAATCGCGCGCACGGACGGCCCAGATTTAATCGCAGGATGGCCCAGATTTAATCACAGGATGGCCCAGATTTAATCAAAAACAGACGGTCCAGATTAAATCAAAATGGACGGCTGAGATCAAAAGGCAAAAGGGTATAAATAAGACCCCCACACCAGACCCCAAACCCTAGCCGCCTGCCCTCGCCGGAGAAGACGAACCAGAAGCCGGCCGCCGCCGCACCGGAGGGATTTTCGACCGCCGATCGAGGTAAATTTCATACCACCAACTCGTTTTTTCACGTTAATTTCCCCAGTGGCCAAATCGGAGCCAAAATCCCGGCCAAACAGCCGAAAAACACAGCCGAAAGCCAGCGGCGCCGCCGCGCCCCTTCTCGGTTTTTGCCTCCGATGAGGCCCTTCCTGGCCTCCGTTTAATGCAATTTTTATATCACCGTGATCACCATTCTTTTTTCTACAGGTTGATCGGAGCCGAATCACCAAAACACGAACTTAACCGGAGAGCCGCCGCACCCGAGAGCACCACCGCCGGTAAGCTTCGATTTTCCGTAAATTTTTGGCCCCCCGAGGGCCGTAGGGTTGTTTTATCGCAGGAACCAATGCGAGTGTGGCCGAATTCGGCCGGAAACGGCTGAAAACGGCCAACCCGAGGCAAACCGCCGCCGCAAGCGGCGGCGCCGTCGCCGGAGCACGGCGGAGCCGCCATGCCGGAGTTGCGATATTGGCCGAAAGGGGCCCTGGGCCTAATTTGGAATTTTTTGAAACATGTGCAGGTACCAGTAGTGCGTTTCAGTTCCCCGAGAAAAAATCAGGGAAAATTAGGGACAGCCTGTAGGCGCACTGTGAAGCCGTGTTCGGACCCCGAAACGTGTAAGGACCCCTCACCCTATTTTCTATCACGTTTTTAAAGTTCAATAAATGATAAAACGGTATTTCATGAATCAACAAATGTGTGAAATTGCTTAAGGTCGCTAATGGAGCCCGAGTCTAGTGTGTTTGTCGGTTAACTGTTATTTGGTCTGTTTTACAGTTTTAAATGCAGCATGAGGTTCGATGTTTTCATTTTATAGTTTCGTGTGCATATTTTACTGTTTTATTGATTATGAATTGAATGACCGGGATATTAATGCTGTATGTTGTCTGTTTGGCATAAATTATCGTTTTGCTTGTTTGTATGTGATTGATAATGCTGACTGAGGGAAAAGAAGAATGAAAGATTATGTAAATGGAAATTGTATAATGTGTTCAGCCTGACTAGATATCCTGGGAGATGGTGGACGGACCGGGTCCGTAGGGAACCCTACCAGGATTGTGGTCTCCCATACCGGACGGGGTATGGAGATCTTATGTGTTTTGGCGCCCATACCGGACGGGGTATGGGGACGCCCGTTTCACCCTCATACCGGACGGGGTATGGGGATGGCCCTGGAATGGATTTCAAGTGTTAAGGATTAACGGATAGCGGGACCCCTATGGATCCCCATGGATACTAGTGGGCTGGTGAATTAGGAAAATATGTTGTGTAACGATTGAATTACGAAAAGTTTGATAGGTATTATGTTATACAGTTCATATATATGTTTTCATGATGATGATGATGTTATTACTTTCGTATATTGTTTTATGAATTTCATCGAGGTAAGTGAATGGTAAAGATTTTATTATTAATAAAAGGATTTGTTGTAAATTATGCTCCATTGGTCTTTTTGTGTTTTCTACCCACCTTTACCTCCGTGACGGTGAGATATCGTGATGTCCTTACTGGGCTAGTGTAGCTCATTCCTTATTTAATCATTTCAGATCAAGAGGACATCGTTCCCGAGCCGGTTCCGCAGGAGGACGACGAAGGGGACGCCTAAAGACTCCATAGTCACATTCGTAGTTTTTGCTTTCAAGTTTCTCCTTTAGGTAGTTTAATCTTTTATATTTTGTGAGCACGTTTTTTTGGTTTTAGTGTAAGGGATGTTATTCAAATTTTGACTTCGCTTCCGCATTTGATATTTATAATATAAATTCTATTTTAAAATTTCCGGGGCTGCTACAAGAGGAAACAACTGTGGGGAAGAAGAAGAAAGAAAAAAAAAGGCATAAAAGAAGAAGGAGAAGAAAAGAGAGAAGAATCATGTCCTGTAGAGAGAGAGAGAGAGAGAGAGAGAGAGAGAGAGAGAGAAGAAATGAAAAAAAATGGGAGAGAAGAAGAAGAAGGAAAAAAAAGAAGAGGAAAGGGAAAGGCCATGGGGAAGATGAATGAAGAAGAAAAAAAAAGAAAGAAAAGAAATAGAAAAAAAAGGAAAAAAGGAAGGAAAAAAAAGAGAAAAAAAGAGAAAGAAGAGAAAAGGAAAAAAAAAAGAAAAAAAAAGAAAAAAAAAGAGAAAAAAAGAGAAAGAAGAGAAAAGGGAAAAAAAAAAGAAAAAAAAAGAAAAAAAAAGAGAAAAAAATAAAGAAAAAAACTGATGAAATAAAAGAAAAAAAAAAGGAAGGAAAAAAAAGAAAAAAAAAAGAAGAAAAAATTTAATTAAGGAAGAAAAATGGAGGGGTGGCGACCAAATATGATGTTGGTGCGCCGCGTGTGACAAACGTGCTTATTCGATCATCAACGCCTGACATTTTCAGTGACACACCTATGATGATGCGTGGTGGCGCTAGTGACCAGTCCACGAGTTTGAAGGTAAAATCCATTTTTAATTTCACGTAATATAATTTCTAGAATTATTTCTAATTTAATATATGTGTTTTTTATTATAAGTGAGGAAAACTATCCAAACAGTATTCAGATTTCCAAGAGGACCGTAGATCGAGGTAGAAATGATTCTCAAAACTTTTTTGACCATACCATAGGTAAGAATTATGTGTATTCCATACGGAGACATGAATTATATATTTATGTAAATTTGTACATCTATAGTGCATTATGTGTGAATGTTTAAATGTATATGTAATATAATATGAATATAATTAGTATACCTAATTTGTATTTGTGTGTGTTTATATAGTGTATAGATCTACACGTTATTACGCATGTGTGTGTGTATATATATGAAAATATACGATGAATAAGATATGAATTGATAAGAACATAACTAACAAGAACAAATGCATGAATATATATATCTGGTATATTATATGTGATTGTGTATACGTGTTTAAGTATGAATGTGTGTGTATATATCGGTAGAGATTGTATGTGTGTGTGAATATAAATATATATTATGTGTAAGACATGTAATGATGGTACATGTTTGTATTATAATATATGTGTATCTATTAAAATGTGTGTACATATATTATACATGTGAAATGTATAACTAGTGTGTGTACGTGTGAAATTGAGTACATTACACAGACTGTGTTATCTAGTGTAAATGCACGATGCACTATACTTATTGTATGATCTGCTACAGTTGCGCGAGAAATATAAGTATCTTGTACTTGCTGTGTTATCTGGTACAAGATGATTTAGAAAATATTTTAAAATATATAGTTTTGATGTGCGTGATGATATCATATATTTTATGTGCATATCTTTGTGTTTAATTATGTATAAAAATTAAGATCTTATATAGGAAATAAGTGAATAGGAATAAGAGACATTTGAAAAGAGTGTAAAGTGTAAGAACCCTAGATACCTACTCGTTTAGTCTGAATCGTGGAGGGAATGGTGCGTGTGTAGCTGAAGTTCAGCGGGTATGGTGAACCTGCACATAAATAGAGTTTAAAGTCTAGTCCAGACGTGGATAGACATTTATGAGCGTAGGTCACCTAACAAACGTACATACTGTGCCCATTGTGAAATTTATGTGCGTGTGCTATTCATGCGATGGGGGAATCCATTTTGCCTCTCCTCAATGACGATATAAATGGTATCGTGCGATAAAAGCTTAGATGTGGTATTCTGAATGTATTGTGATATTTCGAGTGTGAGTGTGATTTGAAAAGAGAACAAGAATTAAGTTATAAGAGTGAGGATTAGAATATATTTTGTGTAATAATTTGTTTGTTATGCATTTTGATTGTGATGTTTGTTTGACATTTTTTTTAATGATAAAAATTATTATATATTATATATTGCGTGAATGTATGTATGTAAATCTCCGTTATAGAATCTTTTTTCTTACTGAACTCGTGAAGTTCATCCCAATTTACTCCCATCCAGGTCAGAGGAGAAGAGAAACAAGTCCAATATCAATAGAAGATGGTGAAGAAAACCTTGTTAGTTTCTATTTTAGATTTATAAATTAATTTAGATGTTTTAATTATTTGTAAACAAATAATTATCATGTCATAAGAAATGTGTATTAAAGTGTAGTTCCGTTGCATATTTAATATTTATATGTTCTGCTAGTTAAAAATATTGTGTTAACGTACATAACCACTGACATTGAGGTTCGGGCTGTTATAATATATTTCCTTATAAATGGATAATAAAAATATAATTAGCAAATAATTTATAAAAAGAAGACAAAAAAATCTAAAAAGATTATGAATTTCACATAAATCTAGAGAAGATCAAAGAAATCCCAAAAGGATCATGAATTTCATCCAAATCTAGAGAATGGATTTTGTTTCCATGTTTATGTTTCTTGACATATATGAATAGTCTATGTCATTCTATAAATTTTGAGGCAACATCTTCTCCTTACTCATTAAGTTTTCACAACACAGTTCTCCTTTAAAATACTACTAAGAGAAGTACTCAATATAAATTAAGGTGTTCAAAGCATGGCAAAACAACCTTACGCCCAATTCTTGGTTCTTATAATTCTTTTCTCAGGTTTGTCTAATATATTTTTGCAGTACAATTACAAGTATTGGTATGTTTTTAAAATATAAATGATAACTTAATGTTATATTTATCTCACATAGATTCTAATTAATATTCAAGTATAAGAAATTTCATAAAGTAGTTCACGCCTAATTTTTTCATATTTAATAAATTACGTACATAAGCTTGATGCCATTTGTATTTTCTTTTTTGAAATTAATGTACAATTAGATATTGTTATATATAAAAAAGTAATTGATATCGTCTCTGTAAATTAATTGCAGCTCTTCTAGTTGTTCCTTTAGTTAAAGGACAGAAGAAATGTACTAGAGGACCGAAGAAATGTGTGAAGGTATTAGATCCTAACAAGTGTGACATTTCAAGCTGCGGAGCACAATGCTTAAAGCAATACAATGGAGCTGCAGAATGTACTGCAAGTTCAATTGGTTCTACAAAGTATGTGTGTAGTTGTTTTTACAATTGTTGAGTTTAATTTAACTATTTCTGGTGGGGGATTAAATTTTATAAATAATATAATATCATAAAAATAATAAAACTAATAATAAAATAAAGTTATTATATGTTTATTTTGTGTATCGCATTAATGTATTGGACCAATCTATATTAAATTTTAAATTATCGTATTAAAATCAATTGATGAAGATTAATTATATCACAATACACCTCTAATAAAACATTTATATGAGAAAATAATTATTCATAGATTTAATTCTAACTTTTAGGACTAAGAGCGAGATTCTTTAGAGTTAAAAGGTTTCAAACCTTAAGCATATCAAGATTTATACCCAGAGATTTTTTTACATAATCTAAACCATTTGAATACAAATGGAATTCTATAATATGGAATACGAGTGGCAGAAAAAAAAAAAAACAAATTTGTAAACTTCATGTTATAAAAATGAACCACGGATTTAAAACAAAAAATTTTAAATTCCATCCAACTTTGGTGTAATTGCTATTTTAATTTATATAAAAATCTATATAAGTTCACTACTTTGCATTATTTTTAGTAGAAATTTAATTTTTTTTAACTAACATAAGTGTATATTTACAAATGAAATTCATAAAAAAATTAGTTTACTCGATCTAAAGATTTAGAGATCAATTTTCACTTTTTCACAGGACTCTCATATTCTCATAATTAAATCAACTATGAGTTTTGTGCATAATTTTCATGAAAATGATTAATTTATTTCAAATATAGTAATTTTTATTAAATATGGAACCGGAAATTGAACTACCTAGTACCTAAAACTAAGCAACACTGTAATTGAAAAAAAAAATAAATAAATTACAGTGAAAAGTAAATAAGATAAAACTGAGTGGGGGAAAATTTGTTGGTGTAGAAAAGAATTTTCACTAGTAGGTAATCAAACATAAAGTATATGATATATTGAGACAAAAGTTATAACTATGTTTAACACACTAAGAAAAAAAAAGGTGGCACGCTTCCTGTGCCTAAAAGCACGTTTACATTCCAACTATGTAATTAAAATTTTTAGGCATATACGCAATTGACCATCTCACACAAAAGAAAAATAAATAAATAAAAACTTTATATTTAAACAGTTGGTGGAAGTGATATTGCATTATTTAATTTTTTTTTTTTTTTTTTAATTTATATTTATACATTTTATTAATTAAATATTATTTTTAATAAAAAAAATTAAAAAAATATAATTCAACTTAAAACTTATACCTGCATATTAAAAAACCCGCATGAACATAGTTTTTAACGTTAAAACTCAAATTATTAATTTCTGCATATAAAATTACTAGATATTCTATTACTAAATAATTGTAAAATTTTTACAAGTAATATGAATATTATAACCACATGGTGCTCCAAGAACCCTATACCTTTAGATTTGATGAAACTTAATCAAGACCGTTAAAACTAAATAAATAATTCTTTGGTAATTTTTCTCTCTAATGCCCTTTAAGCATGTTGGAATTTGCCACCCAACATAGCTCTTTCAACAAATCTATAATACGCAGCCACAATACAAACCATTCTAAATTATGCACATGCACGCTTGCCACCAAAGGAGATAAAGCTTTGAAGTGTCAGTAATCAAGAAATAGGAAAATGTTAAAGAAAGTCAACATAACTTTTGCCTTATTAAAGAGGCTCCTAGAGTTGTATATGCTCGCAATACGCTGTAGAATGACAAAGCTACGAGCAATATTGCTCTCATCTCAACAGAATGGGAAAAGGGCACAGGACTTCTCAAGTAAATATTTTAGCAAATTTTATTATTCTGCAATCCCATAAAATCCATGGCAAGTTCCTGGAATTGAATGTATGGTAAATCCAAGTTGTTTCATTAACTTAATGAACACGGGATTTAGACTATTTATTTGGAATTTAATAACTAATCAGACTTGGATTATTTTGTTACAAAGACAGGAAAATGGATATATATATATATATAAAAAATATACAATAATATGACATATCACAATCTGATGATTTGAGTGCTGGTTCCCATGGGAACAGAGTGGATGATTGTCACTTGTTCAAAGTGGAGACTGCAATATTCATCCACTTCAGTAGTGGGGATCAGGAAGGATGATAATATTTTTTACAAGACTTAAAAAGAGATTTAACTCGGAGCATACTCGGAGCATTCTGGGCAGCAGAACTGACCTTTGGCTTTACATTTTGTGCAAGCAACTAATTTCACCTTGGGCTCACCACCACCAAATGACTGAGACAAGTCATCTATGAGGTTAAAACTGAATGGCCCACTTGATTTGAGTGATCCTCTGCCTTTACATCTTGAGCAGGCAATCATCCTAAGATCGCCACATCTCTTGCACATTCCCAGAGAACTGCATTTGAAAGCGTTGCATATTTCAGCACAGAAATATGCAGGTGCAGGCATATATCAAAAAATTTTAAAATGTGAAACAATTAGATGCGAACTTCTAGCTACTGGCAACAGCCTTCTCCCACTGAAGGTTCAGACTAATTATTAGAAGTTCTCTAACATTATTGTGGAATGGCATCATCCTTGACACTGCGGCTAGAGATGTAGGCGTTCAACAAACATGTCTAGCAATGTGTTCACTTCATGCATCGACTAACAAAAATAGGTACTGCATGCATTGACTAACAAAATTAGGTTGCTCTTGAGATTTTTTAATGTATGCAGAGTTCCATAATTTTGATTAATGAAATAACTGAAGGAAGAGTTATAATTACTTGAACCAAATAGAAGGGAAGAGGATAGGGAGAAATAAAAAGGAAAGGCTCAGCGGCCTCCATCTAGACCAAATACTTATGTCTCCCTCGTCCTTCAAACAAGGAAAATTCTGAGCAACTCAAAGAGAGTTTTTTTTCTTTCAGAATACTTAATTGCTACTCCATATATCAAAAAGTAAAGGCCATGCCTTCCTTCAACTGAGTTGGTTTTTGTGGAACAAAATCTTGGAGGCACAAATCTCTTATTGAGAGTCAGTTCAAACTCTGGTTACTATGGTCATATTATTAACAACAATCAGAGCAACTTGACCAACCCTAACAAGAAATGTCTACCTTCAATTAGACTCAAATTCGGACACAAGATTCTATTCTTCCATATAGTGTCAAAGCTTTAGGAATACCTTAACTCTTTTATAAACTCTAATTGGTCTTCATTACCAAAATAAGAAAAACACAAAAAAAAAAAAAAAATCCTAAACAAAGGGCTAGCCTTCATAGCCGAGCACCACCATCACCACTGGCAGCTTACAAGCCAGCCACTAAAGGAAGACAAGCCACTGCCATCAGTGGATGCACGCCAGCAGAGGTGTCTCATAGCAAGCTGCATGACCAAGCCCTTTTAGCTGGAAAGCAGAGTGACCAGCACTTCCAATAGGAAAGTCACATGCACAACAAACCTCTTCCAACCGGACAGCCACACACCTGCCTCCAGCCGCTATGCCTCCACCAATCCAGCCCGACATCCCAGCCATGCGCCTACCTCCAACTGTCTACCTGCAGTTGCGTGCATACCTCCAGTAGCTGCTAATTCTATCTAGCCACAAATTTAGCCTGGTAATCTCTTTCTTTTGACTTATTTAATCGACTTTAAATGCCCCTAAGATTTTGAATAATGTTGGAGATTAGATCTCAAGTTTCTGGTGCAAATCCCTACATGAGAAATTCATTGCAAGCCAATGGAGAATTTCAACCAACTCAGATAACTTATTACCTAAACGGAAAAAAAATATTTGAATTGGTCACGATTGATTCAAACAATCCTCAAGGGAAAAGGGAAGCTCAGTCACATTCTGGGTACCAGGACCTCAACCAGGAGAGCAAAATTTGATGCATAGGATGAAGAAAACTCTAGGATCATGATTTGACTCTGGAACTTAATGTCACCAAAATAAGCAACACTTCCATGTTTCTTCCCACCTCTAAAGAAGTGTGAGAAGCAGTTCGAGAAACCTATTCAAGAGTTAAACATACTACCCAGATTCAAGACCTGATCATCAAAACATGGTCTACAATATAAGAAAACAGGTCACTGATTGAGTATTCTAATATATCAAAAAATAGTAGCAGGAGTTAGAACAGTGTCACTGCCTTACTATGGACTACAACAATAATGCAGCCTGCTTGAAGCAATTTGTAGAGAAGGATCACATATACCAATTCATGATTTCAATCAAGAATTTCATCAGGTAAGAGTTGGACTCTTAGGCAAAGAAGTTTTGTCATATCTAAATGAGGTTATCTCAATTGCGGTTGCAGAGGAGAGTAGAAGGAGGAGAGTAGAAGGGGGTGATCTTAGAACCGCAGTCACTGGAGAAGCAAGAAAGAGAATGTAGTAGCCTAGCCTAGTGCAGAGCCAGAATTTCTGGCTATGGCTTTGAGAGTGGGTGAACTCCTATAGCTGAAAATGATCCTAGAAGATTTGAAAACTGAATGGGATGAGCTTATGAAAGTCTACTGCGACAATAAATCAACAATGAGTATCGCACACAATCTAGTACAACATGACAGAACCAAGTATATTAAAATGGACAGACACTTTATCAATGAGAAACTGGATAGTGGTATGATTATGTATGCTATACATGTCCACCACTTCACAACTCACTGATGTGTTGAATAAAGGATTGAGTAATCTTGGATTTCATACAATAATTATCAAGTTGGGAATAGACAATATCCATTTACTAGCTTGAAGGGCAGTGCTGGGAAGCGTATACCATGTTGGAAAGTGTATCTTTGTATAATTAGGATAAAAGATATATTAATAAAATGTTCATATATGTAATTAATTGTAGGTTTGCTTTGATTACTCTGAGAATTTGTATATACAGGGCCTCCTCATGCAATAATAAACACAATTTTCTATTTTTCCACACGAACATCACAAGAGAGTACCAAACATTAAAACGATAGGAGTAACAATTTACTACTATTTTACCTACATCAGTAGCAGGAAATCCCAGACTAAGGATCCTGAAAGACTCTGATGAAGATAGTTCAATACAGTCACCAGGCCATGTCTAGCATAATAGAAAAATCAACTCTACAACCCATAAAGCAAAATTTGTCCTCATGGGGCTTTTATTCAATCTTCACTATTGAATCTTAGAATTTGACTTCCAATTAATTAAAGAAAAAAAAAAAGAAAAACTGAAGCATTTCGTGTTTCAAAAGTATGTTTACAATATTTCAACTTTATGATAGAGTTGCACTGGGAAAAAAATCAATAAAAAAAAAATAATTTGTCATAACCCTAGCATCTAAAAATCCCTTAACAATATACGGGAAAAAGAGATAATGTGTTTGATATGTAAATCGCTACCAGATTCTGCAATGGTACTTCGAAAACAATAGATACCCAATCTTGGCCAACTTTTTTGTTACAATCTGTATCCACTTCAACTAATCAATAAACCACATTATTAGGCCTTAACTTATTTTTCCTGCATAAGCTCATATGTCAGGTATTATCTCATCTAAAAATGTTACAAAGCTAATCAGCAAGGTCTTAGTTCATCCTGTTTTGACCAAAGTGGTTCACCTAGACTAGTTTGGGCCCCTCCCAAAAGGATCTTCACCAATTTTGACAGGTTTCCAGGCATTTTCCCATCATCTTTTTGTTTGCAGACCACGTAATCAGATTGAGGCTTACATAATGAAAATCAATACTGAATTAAATGAAATAGTAAAGACTCTTCAGCAAGGGCACCTACCTTGAGGAGCAGAATGAAAATGCTTCTTATGAGGTTAAGACACTTGAAAACTTGGTCAATGCTTTAAGAAGGAACTTTACAATGCTCTTCTAAAATTGATGGAGGGATTTGAGAATACTTCCTAAGGTGATAGGAATATTGCTAAGGTTGTCAAAGACCTTCCAGTTGTACAACTCTGAATCTCATAATCTTATGAAGATGAAGGCTGCAAGTTTTAAAGATTGAGTGGAAAAGCAAGAGGAATAACCACCAAAAGTAATACATAATAGTAAAGATTTTGGGATTACTCATAAACTTTCATCGTAAGAAGGATCTGTAGTTGTTCAGTCCAAAGAAGACTTAAGGCACCGATAGAAAAAAGTTCCACGAAGGGGGAAAGTTGACACCTCAATTTGTCAATTCATTGGCTTCCTCATATATACCAGGTTTCAAATTCTTCTCAATTGTGTTTCTCCACTACTTTCACAATTGGTAATGATTTATGTAGTATGCCTGAAATTTTTGAGATGCCCTAAGAATTTGTTTTTTGATACTTTGGCACCTTAAAACTTGAGTTCAGCCTTTCTCCAAACAAGGGAATATGATGTGAAGGAAATTAGGTCACTTAGATTTTCTAATTAGATTAGAAATTGTATTTCTTAGTATTCTACAACTTATTTAGTAGTATGGATAAGGCCGGTAGTTTAGAAGTATTACGATTTTTGTTAAAAAAAAAAACAAAGTATAGTATTAATGAGCACCAAAGTAGCGTAGCCTGTATTAAAAAATACTTATAAATCTGACAAGACATCAATCAGGTCCCCTAAGTCTTTACAAGTATAAAACAATGACCCTTAATACAAAAAAAAACAAGGATTTGGAGCCAAATATCCTCAGCTCTATAAAAGAGAGTCCTATACCCTCAAAACCTCTCCTATTTTTCTCTTTCCATATGAGTCATAAGGTAGCTAAAGGGACATGGCCTAATTGTTTACTATAGCCGCTTATCTCCCCCCTAATGCCTCTCCATACCCACATCTTCTCTTTGCCCAATCCAACCACAACCTATATCACCCCTAACAGGATATAAGCCAAGCGCCAAAGTTGCTGGACACAGGACGCCCTCGGAAAAGGTGCTTGACTAGAAGTATTAGGATTTTGTTTATGCTTGAAATATTTTCCTTCTATACCAGTCATATTTAAATTAGAACTAAATTAAGCGGCTGATAAGTACCTCCATATCTCAATTACGAGAAAACCAATATTCATTCTCAGAGGAACTTCTAAACAAACTTATTCCGCATGATTGTGTTATGCTGTCAAAACCTCAACTGGATGTAATGCTCAAGGGACCCTAAAATGTATTCCTAGTTACTTTTCTAATAATCTTCCTACCAATCAAAACATAAATTCCACTTTTAGGTGTGATATTTAAGGACTCTTATATTTAAACCCTAAACTTTAAGTAGGAAGACTAATCTCTAATTTATTCTACAACAAGGACGGTTCACGCTCTGCCTTAGGACATACTAAATTAACTTTTTCTTGGGGTTGTGCTCTAGTTCAACGCATGGTTAAGGTCAGAATTGGGCATGTATTTAGGACATGTTCAGGATTGTACCCTAAGTCAGGAACTACAGCATGAGGTTGATTCATACTCAGATTCAAGATCATATCCAAGTTTAGGATCACGCTCTGGTCTATGTTAGATTTGAGTTCGAGACTATACCATGAATATGATTAGGTCATGCCTGAGTTCAAGTCCATGCTCTAAGTCGAGTTATGCCATGGCCTAGGACAACCCTTTGTGTCAGGTTATGCCCCAAACTGGGCAATGCATTTCAATCAGTTCATCCTTGAGCTCAGGAGAGTGGATCAGGTTGCTTGTGCCTAAGTTCAAAACTATGTCATTGGTCAAGTTGTGTCAAGTTGTTTTCAAGTCTAAGACTATGTTCTAAGTCAGATCTTGCTCGAATATCAGACTATTGATTTACAATGAATCATACGTAGCCTAGAGACCATGCCTTCAATTGTTCATTCTCAGGCTAAATGCCAAGCACCAAGCTAAGTCTTCTTTGGATGCTGAACCACTAAAGTGAGGCAGTCACTACGCCTTGAGTCAGGTCATTTTGCAGCCCATGCTTACGGCTACATTATGAAAATTGACCAGGTAAGCGGTGAGAGGGAGAAGGTTACTCTTAGGAAAGAATTTTTTCTATTATGCAAAGTTCGTCCTAAAATTACATCATAAGAGAATCATTTGATCTAATATTTTAGAGCACCAAACATAAAGTTGGATAATTGTATGCTGCCCAATCCTTTAGCAAATGCTACCTGACACAGCTCCTCATCCATCCAGTTTTTGAGTAACAAAAAATAAACTGCAAGGCAGATATATATGTATATAATATAGATATATTCAAAAGATCCAACTTTTCCATCAGATATTTTAGGGATTGCCTGAACCACATGAAACAATTACTCATAAATTTACCAAATTTGCAATCTCTAAAATATCTGTAAATTCTATGACTGGTTAAATATGATAGTCACCACCTTCTTTTTTCCACTTGTGGAGGAAGGGTTTCTTCTCAGGCTCTTTCACAGACTAATTATTGTCCTTCTTTCAATATTTGAAATGAACTGATTTACACTGAAAAAACCCAGGATTAATATCTTTTCATTTTCTTAAACTCAATAAAACAAATACAAAAAAAAAAACAGCAAAAAGTTCCTTTGAGTGCCAAAAGCCTACCTAGAAAAAAGAGAAATTTTATAAAAGAACAAAAGAAGAGCATTTGAATAAAAAATGGTAACAAAAACAACTGTTACCCATTGAAATTCAAACACATAGTTGGACCAATCGCTTTCGTTTCACATGGAAGGTTGAAGAATGAATTGAGAAGAGAAGAAGGTAAAAAAAAAAAAGTGCAGAAACTTTCGTTTACCTCCTTTGTGAAGCAGAAATGAGAGAATCTACTTTTGGGGCAGCAATGGTAGCACATAGAAGGAGGGTTCCCACCCCAAACCCTGCAATTTCACTCGCTGTTATGTTATCCATCTTCCTTCTCTTTCCTAATTCTCTGCACAAGGTCCTAACCCAACATAACGCTGAAGATAATCCTTTAATTATTTCCTCTGCTCAAAAAATAAACTAAAAATAAAAATAAAACCTTTATTATTTTCTTCTCTTTTATTGGAAAAAAAAAACCTTTGTACTTACACACATATAAATGTTTTTTCTTTGGCATAAATTTTTAATTTTAATTCAAGCTGCATCTCTAAAATTTATATTAACTAATAATTCAGAGCATATACAATCTAAAATTTTTATTAGTGAAAAAGTTTATTGGAGATGATTTTAAAAATTTTCAAGTATGGTACATTAACTCGCACATTTTATTAATTTGTTATATAACTTAACTAATGCAATTATAGAGAAAGCACCATACTCTTTTTCTAAAATAAATTAGCGTATTATTTTTAAAATATATTTCAACATTTTCATGTTCTATACTTTTTATAACATTATTTTTTTTATTTGTAAGTTTGAAGTTGCATTAGCAAATTATTTAAAGTTGGATGGTAGTAGTTTTTTTTTACTTGGGTCAAGTTTTCTAAATGATTTTTTGCTATCATAGAGTTGATAAAAAATTTCAAAAGTAGTGGTTTATATTTTGAATATAAGACTGTACTAGTCTAGGCTTAATCAATAAGAATCTAGATTGATTACATAGGCTCAAACTTTGGTTAAATTAAATGTAATATAGTTTTAATGAACTAAAAACTTATTCAATGAATGTATGTTACAATGTAATATTAAGAAGAATAATATGGAAATACACACTTTCCTTAACTAGTCATTCAAGAAGAGAAAATCTCTCTAGAAGCCATGTGTCATTGTCAATTTTTGCTTATAAACAAGTAGGTTTTTATCTAACGATTATTTAAATTTTTATATAAGTTTAAACTCTTGCCTAATATAAGATTAAAATATATATTATATTCTACTAAATTTTTTTTTTCATTACCATTATGACTAATTTTTATTTTTTTAAATTTTTTTTAATCTCTATGTTAAAGATATTATCATATAGATAATGATAAGTACATGCTAGCTTCTAATATAACGAACCGAAACTTAAAAGTGAATAAATTATAAATTTGAATGCTGAAGCGAAATAATAGTGTTAGAGTTTATATTCTTTACACAATAATTCAGAACATCCAATAAGGTTATGAGAATGATCATTCTAAAAAAATAATGAAAAATCAAAGAAATAAATGGAAAAGTAAATAATTGAACATCCTATTCACAACCCTCTTGTGGATCAAGTTATGAATCTTGATCATCTTAATCTAAAATGGTTAATAAAAGAGTGAGCTACACTAACCCAGTAAGAATGTCATTCTACTCACCAATACAGAAATGAAGGTTGGTTAAAATCATAAGAATAACTAATGTAGCTCTTAATTTAAGTAAATTCATTTATCATAAATAAAATCATTTATTGTACACTTACCGTAGTGAAATCTCCAGAACTGACTTATAGATGCAATAACACAACCAATATCATAATCTCATATTTAAACATTCGGAACAACAATTTTCTCTTTTATTTGTCTACTGGTATCCATGAGGGTGCATAGAGATGTCTCCATTATGCGTGAACCTTTATTCAATATTTTTCGCTAATTGATCATTCTCATACCCCGTCCGGTATGAGTGCCAAAATACCATCATTCAATACTACGTCCAGTATAAGGGTGAAACGACTTGTCCCCATACCCCGTCTAGTATGAGCCCAAAATACCAATTCTCGATACCCCGTCCGGTATGAGGCAACATTCACGGTAGGGTTTTCTATACACTCGGTCCATCCACCATATCTCAGGATATCCAGTAATGCTACCATTCATTCATTTACTTAATCAATTTAATTTTTGTTTATATTTAATTTCTAGATTCACAATTTAACTGTAATAACACAAAACAAGCAATACTTGCATCAAGAAAATACAACCGAATCATCTTACCAATTCCAGTGTATTATCATGCATTCGAAACTATAGAATCAAACAATCAACTAAAACATTACAAACAGTAATAAGTAACTGGTTCCAGCTCCATTAATAACTTGTAATTAATTATGGATATTTTATAAATTACGCAAAATATCGCATTATCTATAATTAAACTTCAATTCCATAATAGAGAATAAGGTGAGGGATTCTTACTCGAATCGATATCCGAAATGCTAAGCTTTTATCTGCACCTACTAGCGGTTTTTGGATTTTCTGAATTTTTCTTCGGACATTAAAACAAGCTCCAAGTACCTAGAAATACCCAAAAAAAATTCAAAATCAGTGTTAGAAACTCTTTTCGGCCAATTTTGAGATTTTGATAGCGGTGGTTTGCCTCGGGCTGGCTGTTTTTGTCCAGTTTCGGTTGATTTTAGACAATTTTATACTCATCCCTGTGAGAAAATACGTTAAAGGGCCTCGGTTGGTTGAAAAAAGTCAAAAAATATAAGCTTACTGGTGGCAGGGTTTTTCGGTGCGGCGGCTCTGCCAGCTCACATTCGCACTTGGGCGTTTTTCTTCTGTCAACCTGTGGAAAATAAAATGGTGGAAAAATTGTACGAAACAGGAATTAGGAAGGGCCTCATTGGAGGTGATTTTTTATTTTTCTTACGGCGGCGGCGCCGGGCTTTACTGCAATTTTCGGCTCATCCACTGGTTGTTTTGCTCCAATTTGGCCGTGAGGGTGTTCAAAATCAAATTTTGAGCGACTGAGAGAATTTTTACCTTTTTTTGGCGGTAAGAGGTGGCTCCGGTGCAGCGGCGGCCGGCAGTGGGCTATATTCCCGACGACTGGTTCTTATTCTCGAGCGAGGGGGAGGGGGGGCTTGTGGCTAGGGTTAGGGTATGGTGTGAAGTGAGATATTTATATCTGTCTTCTTTTAATCTGAGTCGTCCATCATATTTGATCTGGACCGTCCGATCACGTTTAAATAGAAAATGAATCTGAACCATTCATCGCGATTTGATTTAGACCGTATAATCGCATTTAAAGAGAGAACGAATCTGAACTGTTCATCGCATTTAATCGCGATTGTCTGATCGTGCCTGAGGAGGGAATGGATCTGGACCGTTTATAAGTGCGAGAACAAATCTGGACCGTCCGATCATGGGCACGTAAATTGCTAATATGGCCTCCAGCGTGGCACCACGTCAGCGTGCCTTGCCACGGGCAC
>NW_019014678.1:2382706-2396144 GCF_000150535.2 Carica papaya | reverse complement strand
GTTTCTAATCGGATTTTTCAATTATACTCGAATATTATTTATAGTTTTGAAGTTTCACTACAAACATTCAAAAGAACATATATACACTTGGAATGTTATTTCTAAAGTTTTATCGCACGGTGCTATTTATATTGTCATTGAGGATAGCCAAAATGGATCCCTCCATCGCATGGATAACACACACAAAAAATCTCACATTGATCACAACAATTACTTTGCTAGCTAATCTACGCTCACAAACACCTATCCACGTCTGAACTAAGTTTTAAATTCTATCCATATGTAGGTTCACCATACCTACTGACTTCAGCTACACAAGCACCCTCCCCTCCTCGATTCCGACTAAACGAGTAGGTAACCAGTGTCTATACACTACTCACTCATATCCACTCTTTTTCTAATTTTTAATGTATTTCACTTTTATTTTATTTTTTGATTTAAATACATTTAAATTAATTTGTTTTATAACTATAATTAATTCATTTTCTACTTTTATTTGTTTTCTTACATTCATTTCTTTCTTCTCAAACTTTCACTTTATTAGTGTTTTCTTTTCACTTATAAAATTTTATCTCTTATCATAAATTCAAACATTTATTAGTCCTTAATTTTTCTAGCTTCCATCTTCTCATGATTTGGTTACAAGTTAGAGGTTCACTTGTCATATGTCACGAAATCAAATGAAACAATATCTAATGATACTAAGACTAGGAAAATCAAGTGTCCCAAACTCATTCCTAGTAGTTCCCACTACCGGGAAGGTGTCCAAGTTCTATTCTTATCAAGGAATCAAGTCAGTATCTGTTCTATGCTAAAACACACAAATTTAAGAATACACATGCATAAGCTTTTAAAATCCTAATCCAGGTTTGGAATGAAGAAATACTTACCAAGGTCCCTCAAAGAGATTATATTCAACTTGATCAACCGCCTATATTCACCATATATAAAAGTAGTTGAATTTAATTGATGAAAATGAATTAAACCTAAAAAAAACTACTAACAGTGACCATTTTGGGTAATTACCAATAATAAGTTCGTTCTTCAGTATTTGACGAATCACCACTTTGGCTCCCTGCGTAGGTGTGAGTGATTTATTTTTCAAAATCTGTACATATATACATACATGAGTATTATCATCTTATTCACCAAAACTCCACAAAAGAAAGGAAAAAGAAGGTCACCAGATTCGGTTTCAGTGCTATGAAGACCGAATAGCCTCAAGTTTCTAAATTTTCACCATCGAAGATGATTTTTAATTTTTCCTGAGAAGACCCTCACGCTCACCGTGGCAACGTGAGCACTCTATGTAACACCCAACATTTGCTTTTATTTTTATTTTTATTTTTTTAAATATAGTTATTTATTTATTTAACTTATTTTAATTTAATAAAAAAGGGGTAAAAATTTGTTAAGGATTAAATTGAAAATAATTTTAGGAAAAAAGGGTGAAAATTTAGGTTCTGAGAGTATTTTTTTAAAAAAAAATCAGAAACCGATAGTCAAAACATAATTTTAAAAAATTGTGCCATGTCGGATGTCCCGTTAGCAGTCCCGACCAAGTGGGATGCGCCAGGTGGCAGAGGCGCTGATGCGGGAGGCCACGCGGGGGAGAGCCACGTGGGCAATTCGCGTGCGCGCGATCAAAAAACTGAGGTTCATTCCGCGCGCATGGACAACTCAGATTGAAACGTGCAGAGACGACCCAGATTGAATCGCGCACGGACGGCCCAGATTGAATCACGATGAACGACCCAGATTCACTTCCTATTTAATCACGATCAGATAGTATAGATCAAAAGTGATGGACGGCCCAGATCAAAAGCATATGGGTATAAATAACCCCATTCAAACCCAAAACCTAACCCTAACCGCCGTCACCCGCCGCCGCATCGGAGTAATTTTTGATCGCCAAACGAGGTACAAATTTTACCCTTTGCTTAGAATTTAATTTTAAACACACCCATGATCAAATCGAAACAAAAAGACTGGCCGATTGGCCGAAAAATGCTGGCAAAACCTAGCGCTGTCCCCGTAGGGTATTTCGTAAAACGCCTCCGATAAGGCCATTCCCGATTCCCATTCGATGTGATTTTTTCACCGTTGTGATCACCGTTTCCTTCTCTATAGGTTGACCGGAGTAAAACACCCAACCACAACGTGAGCCAGAGGAGCCATCGCACCGAAGAGCCCGCCGCTGGTGAGTTTCGGTTTTCTACATTTTTTCGGCCAACTGAGGGCGCTAAGTGTGTTTTCTCGTAGGAACTGATGTAAATTTGGCTGAATTCGACCAAAAAAGGTCGAAAACAGTAAACTCAAGGCGGATCGCAGCCACAAGCGGCGGCGCTGTCGCCAGAGCACGGCGGAGCCGCCGTGTCAGATTTTCAAAATTGGTCGAGTAGACCTTTGGACTAATTTTTTGGGTTATTTGAGACATTTGTAGGTACCGTAAGTGCGTTTCAGTTCCCGAAAAAAAATTCAAAGAACTTAGGGACAGCCCGTAGGCGCAGTAAACCATTTAGTTTTTTGATGTCAAATCAAGTAAGGACCCCTCACTCTATTTTCTATCATGGAATTGAAGTTTGAATAAATAATAATACGGTATTTTGTACAAATTAAATAGATGTGCATAATTAATTACGGATTGCTAATGGAGCCTAAACCGGACATTATTTTCTGTTAATTTATTTTACAGTTTAAAAGCATAATAGTATCTGGTTTATCTATTTTATAGTTTAAATGCATGCATTATTACCTTACTTGATCATTGTTTGATTTTGGAATTTAAGATATGATTGCATTACCGGATGCATGTTCATTTGTTTATGTGATTATGTTTGATTTGGTAATGGGGACTAAGGGAAAAGAGGAAAGGGGTGTAATAAAATAAAACATATAAGACGACAGCCTCACTAGATATCCTGAGAGATGGTGGACGGATCGAATTCATAGGGAACCCTACTGTGAATGTTGGCTCGTACCGGATGGGGTATGAAGACTTGGTCATTTGGCGCCCATACCGGACGGGGTATGTGGACAACCCGCTTTACCCTCATACCAAATGTGGTATTGAGGTTTAATATCTTGGCACTCATACCAAATGAGGTATGGGGATGGCTCTGTAATTAAAATTATTAAGAAAAATAGTTCACGTGTAGCGGAGACACCCCTATGGATCCCAATGAATACTAGTGGACTGGTGAAACGAGAAACGGTTATGATTTAGTTATTGTTAATGAATATGAATTTATGATATGTTTTATGTTACTGATCGTGCATAAAGTTATGATCTGTATGATGTTATTGTCTTTATAGGTTGTTTTCATAAATTCCACAATGATAAGTGAACTGTAAATGATTTTACGATTGATAAACGAATTTACTAAATTTAGTACTCCATTAGTTGTTTTGATTTTCTACCAACTTTTGCTTCTGTGTCGGTGATATAGTGTTATGTCCTTACTAGATTGGTGTAGCTCACCCCTTATTTAATTATTTCAGATTAAGAGGATCTGGTTTCCGAGCCCGATCCGCAAGAAGATTGCGTGTAGATGCTAAATACTTTTTATTTTCCTTTACTTTTCTCTTATTTAATCATTTCTCGTATTTCTTTCAGAGAATTCATTCCGTGATGTTTGTTTAATACTTTTAAGTTATTGTGTAAGGAATGTAAAACTTAACCTTTTATTTCGCTTCTGCACTTAAATTATTATATATTTCCTTTTGGATTTCCGGGGTCGTTACACTCTATCTCTTGAAACCTGCACATACACGTTAATACCCATTTTCATCGAGAAACCACACCGAAAGAGGAAAAAGAAAGTCACCTAGTTCAGGTTCAATGCTTAGAAAATCCCAAATAGCTTTGGGTTCAATTCCTAGCCTCCGGAGAATGGTTTTCTTGGTTTCCCGAAAGCAACTCTTCACTTGTTGCGACGGTTGAGCGATTTGGTTTCACACTTGCATGTCCGTTAGAGTGAACACAAAAAGGGAACCTTGGAGAAGTGGAAAGGGATGAAAATTCACAAGTTTCTGAACGCTGGCGTCGCGAGCAACACAACTTCAGAATCCACCAGCAACGCGACATTTCTCGATCGCGGTTCCCTTTTCCTTTCCTTCCTTCGACTTTCTGCCTCCGAGACACCTCCTTCTTCCTCTTCAGCTACGTCTCCTTCTCTCTTTCTGGCTTTCCTTGTTCGTCTCTCTCTCTTACGGTGTTCTTTTCTCCCTCTCAGCCCGACCCTCACTTACCTTGGCTTTCTCTCTCACCCACTCAACTCAGCTCTCTTCCTCTCTTATTTTCGGCTCTCACTTTACTGAATGAAAAACCTTAATTTGCTCCTTTAAATACTAATCTTTCTAGTCATTTGATCTTGCAAGATTAGATCTGGGCCGTTTAATCGGATTCAATTTTAAGCTGTTAGATCTCTCAAACGATGTGATCTTGATCGTCCACCTCCTGATTTATTATTTGTACCTTTATACTCTTATTTATTTATGCATTGGACCTTTTTTTTTTTTCCACACGTTTTTACTTAAATCCTTTAAAATTTATAAAAATTCCTAATTTTTAAAATTCTTTCATTTAGACCCTAAATTCTAATTTAATTTATTTTATCATAAAATTAAAATTTATTTATTTATTTACTTATTACACTATTGAAGACCGTATATTACAAGTAGTGAGGCTGAGGATACATATGGTTTCACACGAGACTAGATGTGTTCTACGTATGCTTCTCAAATGTGGCTCATAGGCAAGGAGAGACAAAGCCAGTTGGCGGAAAAAGAAATCTGGTTGGAAAAGCATGCCCCATTTAATTAATACAAAGCTGATCATTCAATTCAAGACGAATGAGAAGAAGAAAACAGTAACTAGCAGAACCACCTCCACATAAGGTGATTATTATAATTATACCATGCGAAACTTGCAGGTACCATTTTGACAATTGATAAAGTAAATAATTAATATGCAAACGCCAAACCAATAATTAATATAAATCTCAATTCAAGATCCAGCAACTGAGATATAGATACAAAAAATGGAGGCCGCCATGAGAAGAGCTCTCCTTGTCCTGAACTGCGCCTTCGTCCTTGTAGGCGGCGGTGCAGCCCCTCTGTTGATGCGGATATATTTCACACGTGGCGGCAGCCGAGTCTGGTTCTCAACTTGGCTCGAAACAGCCGGCTTCCCGGTTCTTCTCATCCCTCTCACCGTCATCTACTTCCGTCACCGTTCCAAACAACAAACCTCAGAAGAAACCTTCTTCATGAAACCTCGTCTCTTCATGGTCTCCTGCATAATTGGAATCTTGACCGGACTCGATGATTTCCTCGACGCCAACGGCGCCATGCGGCTTCCTATATCGACATCAGCTCTAATCGGCGCCACCCAGTTGGCTTTCACCTCCTGCTTTGCGTTTCTGCTGGTGAAACAGAAGTTCACTTCTTTCTCTGTAAACGCCGTCGTTTTGTTGACCATTGGAGCCGCCGTTTTAGCCATGCATACCAGCAGTGACAGACCGGAGCATGAATCGAAGGGAGAATACGTGTTGGGTTTTATCATGACGGTGGGTGCCGCGACGTTGTATGGGTTCATTATGCCATTCTTGGAGTTGAATTATATGAAGGCTGGTCAGAAAATTACGTATGCGCTTGTGATGCAGACACAGATTGTTATATGTGTGTTTGCTACTGGTTTTAGCACTATTGGGATGATTATCAACAACGATTTCAAGGTTCGTATCTCATTTTCTTCAGATCCAACTTAGATGGTATAGAATTCTCATTGTAAGAGTTAATCACTCAGAGTTAAAGTCTACTATCTCTTAAAGTTGACCATTTTTTATTCTTGAAGTTCAGAATTAGTTTTAACTAACAGAGATCCCGATGTGGGATCTCATAAGAACATGATAATTAACTAGGTTGAAGATATGTAAGGTTAGATAAAGTAGTTAATAACTTTAATGCTCTAATTAAGTTATGAGATTCACAACCCTCTAGGTATACCGATAAACAAGATGCGTAGTTAGTGGCAGTTTAACAAGATAAGCATGTTCAAGTTGCAATATTCTAATATATATATATATATATATATATATATGTAGACTTTCAATAGTATAATTTAGTTGCGTAGTCATTCACTTCATTGTTATTTCTTTAATAATCATTCTGTCTATTCAACATTATATTTGATGGATTGATTTGAATAGTTATTAATTTTATTTTCTTTTTTCCTAAAGTTGGAACCTTGTGGATTTAATTATTTAAAAATATTTTTACAAACATTAAACAATATGTAAATATTATGAAATATGGATAATTTATAACCTGACCATGTCAATCCATTTACAGAGAAGAAATATTTTGTTACTATTTATCTATACTTTATATATAAATGTACATATTTCACATTAAAGAATATAATTTTACAGTAACTAAATGTGAAAGTACTATTCATCTACATATTTTATGTGGGTATTGAACATTAAAGAGTATAATTTTACATTAATCAAATATAAAAGTACTCAATATTTGTTTTCAGGTGATTCCAAGAGAAGCAAGAGAATTCGAGCTAGGAGAAGCGAAATATTATTTGGTAGCCGTATGGACGGCCCTAGGGTACCAGATGTCGTTTTTGGGGGTGATTGGGATCGTTTTCTGCGCATCAGCTTTGTTATCTGGAATTATGGTTTCACTTCTAATTCCAGTAACAGAGGTTTTAGGTGTAATTTTCTTGAGAGAAAAATTCCAACCAGAAAAGGGAGTTTCTCTTGCCATCTCTCTCTGGGGGTTTGCTTTCTACTTTTATGGTGAATTTAAAGCTCTCAAGAAGCAGAAATTAATAGAACAAACACAAACACAAACCCAAGAAGGTTCAGATCATCCTTAGAAAAACCATTTATGTGTATATATAACGTTTTCTTTGTACTGAATCATGTTTAATTTATACCAAATATATATACGTACACATATTTTTGCGATTAGAAATTCTTTTTTATTCTACCAGGACTCATCTGAAATTTACAGAAAATTTGAAGATGAGAAAATTTATTATCCTAATTTTTCAGAGGATTTATATATAAGTAATATTAGAAAACTTCACGCGATGTTAATTTTATTTTTTTGGAACAAAAATAAAAATAATATATTAGTATTAATTATAAATATATATTATATGAAAGTAAGATTAACTAAGGAAAATATTTTAGATTATCCGACTCTTTGATTTGAAAAAAAATAAATCAAGATAGTATTTTATGTAATATCTAAAAATTACTGCATCATCTACGTATATTAGAAAATATAAAAAATTATTTCGTTGCAGACAAAATATAGGCATAAAATAATTTATTATTATTATAAATTAAAATAAATATATAATTTAACAATCAAAATGTAACAACAAATAAATAAATAGTCTATAACCAAAACTATAGAGCTCTCTTGGCACACACCTTGGGCTTACATGGGCTTGTTTTACCACTTAATCCACTATGTTTAAATGTCATTGAGTCTGAGTCAATGGCTAGGCATAGTGAATATGAATAATGAGTGTATATCTACTCTCTCGCTCCTGTTTGCTGAGTTCTAAAATTATATATAATAGATAATATAAATAATTAATTTTGATCAAATCATTGGTGAGCAACATATTATGTAAGTATTGAGTTTATATTTTGGTTAGTTATTAATTTAAATATTATCAGATTATATGAGAAAATTATTTTATAAATCTTTTAAGTATTTTTAATAATTTTAAAGTCAAAGTAATTAGCCTAATTTAATATAAAGCAATTATTTAGGAGAATTAAAGTAATTTAAAACGTATTTTATATTTTCATTTTTATTTTTCTAAATGTGATGATTAGTCAACCCTTTCTTCATCAGTACTTTTTTCCTACATTTATCTGTTATTCGAAAATTAAAAAAAAAAGAAAAATAAAATCATATACTTGGACTAAGTTCAAGAACATCATAATGGAGCAAGAGACATTTCGGCTGAACGAGAAGCTGAAGCATCTACAAATAGGAAGTATAAATGCCCATAATAGTGAATATTTAAAAGCCATATTCCCCATCTCAAACCCAGGGAATACTGTAGCAGGGTCGGCAGAAGAGTACTATATATATATATATATATTATATGTACAGCCGTCTCGATAAGTAATTTGAAACCTTTACGAATGGTTTAGTTATTCTTTATCTTGGCAAAAGTAGTGAATATTTAAAAGGGTGAATTGCTGGTGACTCAAACATAATATATGTTTCCATAATAAAACAAATTGAAACAACTTATATGATGAGCCTAAATGACTTTATTATTGACTTATATTTGGATATTAATTTGTTAGTTTAGGGGTTTTATAGATTTTTAGGGTTTTTGAAAGTTTTAATTTGAGAATTAAAGATAATAAAGTAAAATAGAGTGTTTATAAAACTCTAATTAAGAGTTTTTTTTAAGAGAGTTAAATTATAGAAAAAGAAGAGTTTCTAGAAACTTCTCCTAATCCTTTTAAATTCCAAATTAAAAGGGTTGAGAGGACTTATAGAAATGTTTCATCAAGAGTTTAAATTTCTTAAATACCCATATATATATATATATATATATATATAAAACTTGTTCCACTAATAATTAATTAATGTTCTTTTGGCCTTATTAATGAAATTATTATTTCATTTTACCATGTCTTATCAAACACAAGAGTGACATTCAACATTCTCTTTTGTTAAATTATCTCCCAAACAAAGTTCTTTTGAAATTTTATTGTCTTTTTTTTTTTTTTTTTTTTTCATATTTCGATTAAAATTTTTGAATTTATCTCTTAAAACTCTCGAACCAATTAAAGTGATTTATATTATTATTATTATTATTTTTCTATTTTATGGTTTGGTTTGACGATTGTTTAAACCTTACAAAAAATGCATCACATGGCTTTTCGACTATTAATTAATGCCTTATAAATGTTGCCCATTATTACACCAAAATCCAAAATCAACATATAATGATTATATACAAATGTCATGATATTCCAAAAACAATTTTAAAAGCTGGATTCGTTATCCACAAGGGTCCAAAAACACATTGATAGCCTTCAATTAGTGAATTCATGTTAAATTACAAGAAATTTTGGGCATCAAAGATTCTTAATTTGTTTTGGGTTTTACATCATTCTTAAGTGGGTGTTCACATGAATATAGTAGGTTTCAATTAATGAATTTTTCTTTAAAACAAAAAAAAAAAATATATATATATATATGCAAAAATAAATTGTGGAATGGAATTTATAAATATACAAATCCCCCAATACAATTGAAAATAAACTAATATTCTTAAAGCATAACAACAAAACTATTTACAACATTGAGAATGAAGATAGATTTGGCAGCTGTTGTAGTTTCTGCTTTGAATTTAAAAGTGTTGTTAAAATAATTATAGAGTAAATATGTTTTTAATTTAAAGCAATTAGATGTTTAATAAGAATAATGGTAGAAACTGTTGTTATTTTAAAAATAAATGTTAAATATTTGATTAAAATAATTATTGATAATAACATTACTAAAAAGATATAAAAAATAAATAAATCAAATTAAAATTGTCTATATGATTAAAATATTTGTGAATAACAAAATAATATAAAATATACAATTTAAAATTTAAATAATTATTTGTATAATAATATTAATATATATAGATAACATTATACACTATATATAATATATATAAACTGTTATACATCATATATATATATACATAAACACATATATTTAACATTATATAATAGATATAGATAATATATGTAATTAATAAAAAATTCATGGTTCGCCAAAAACTAAACTTTGTATATATATATATATATATATATATATAGGAGAGTAGGAGAAAAATTAAAACAGTAATAAAACGTATATGAGAGTATATACATACTGAGAGGTTCGATGGCGTGGAAGGTGAGGTGAGGAGATGAGAGGAGAGGAGAGGAGCAAACCAAATGAGAAGGTAGAGGTGATTTTAGGTTCTATTTTTAAAGCCATAAAGATGTGATTTTCAAAGTTAATTCAGGATAGTTGAAGATATTTTTTTTAAAAGTTAATATTTTTTATTTTTTTATTTAAATTTATCAAATGCAATTTTTAACTCTAATTTTAATAAAAGTATTTTTACTTTTTTATATTTACTTATAAAATAAAATAATATACAAATTATTCTTATTCTTACATAATATTAGATGACATATAAAAAGCCAAATCCCTATCTAAAATTTTGAGCGTATAGTCCAGTAATAATAGAATAAATAATATTAAAATTTTTTATTTACTGAAAATATTTAAAGTTTAGATATTACATTCCTTACATGTTTACTCAAAACGCTCAAATATGGACTATGGAAATGCTTTGGAACTTAAACGAGAAAAAAAATATTAACGATAAATATGATTAACCTCTACTCAGAATTGACGAAACGGAAAAAGTAGTTCTTTAGCTGATATCTTGTTGTTCAGGATTTGACTCTTCGTTGTCATGATATGAAATAGTTAATAAGAAAAGAGGTGGACTACACTATTTCAATTATAATATCAACGCCTTACCACTAATAAGTAAAATCAAAAAGTTGTAGCAAACATAAAACGACCAATGAATCACACTTTTAATAAAATTCAAATGCTAGTGTATTCATTACTCGTTTCACTAAAAATATTAAGATAAAATCAGAATAACGATCTAACAGTATACATTTTAAAAGACGTATAACATTTAACTCTTCACTATTTTTCCAAAGTTAAATTCTTTACCATGTCCATCACTACTCTATTATTTTGAAAATATTAAAGAAAAGGGTTCACACATTGTGGAGACATCCCTATGAACCCCCATGAATACCAATAGGCTGATAAATGAGAAAATTATTGTTCTAACCAATTGCATATGAAATCATGAGATGTGTTATGTTATTGTCTCTATAAGTTGTTCTGTAAATCTCGTTACGGTAAGTAGACCGTAAATAATTTTATTTATAATAAACGATTTTGCTAAATTAAGAATTATATTAGTTGTTTTTATTATTTTTACCAACTTTCATTTCTGTGTCGGTGAGTAATGTGATATTCTTGCTAAGATAGTGTAACTAATTCTTTCATTAACCATTTCAGATCAAGAGGATCAGGATCCAGAGCCCGATCTACAAGAGGATTGCGAGTAGGGCGTTCAGTTTATTTACTTTTAATTTATTTCGTTGGTTATTAGTTGTCCTTTTAGAATGGTTATTCTCATAAGCTTTATTTAGTTCTTTCAGTTATTGTGTAAGAAATGTAAACTCTAACTATTTATTTCACTTCTGCACTTAATTTATAATTTATTTTCTTTGAAATTTTTGGGATCGTTACATGTATGTATTTTAGGGGCCCACTGCATGAAATGACTTAAGCAAGAATTGTGTCTTATATTGAGTATCAGGGCATGACAGGATCTTTATTAAAATGTAGTTCTACTACATATTTAATATTTATTTATTTTATTAATTAAAAATGTTATGCTAATGTCTGTACCCACCGACATTAGGTTTTGAGATGTTACAAGTGATATTAGAGCACACATTTCTCGAAACCAACCCTTGTGACATGAGACATTGGAACTTTAGGAGGTCTAGGACCAATAAAACTTAGGAGAACGACTCTTAAAAGATGTTTTGGACCTTATCTGAAATATTCATCAACTTAGGAAATAAGAAATAATATTTGACAAACCTAACGATAAGAACTATATAAGTTACTTGATGGCAAACTTAGAACTCCACAAATTATGGGTTCAACCTGAAGTTAACAGACAATGATACTTAACCAATCATCATCATCGAAATTCACAGGTGTTATGGAAAACCATCAAAGCCTTAACTTTTTGTTGGCTTATTGACCCCGTGAGTCAAATGACAGCAACCAAACTCTTAGAAAAAAAAGCATCTAATTTCCATTAAGTTAAGAAAGAAGTTCTTGGGGGGAGGGGGGGTGGGGGGAGAAATCTCTCCACTAAGAGAAAATTTCTCATAAATGACAGACACTTTCCCACTAGGAGCCAATGTCCCGATTGGGAGAAAAATTCCCATCTAAGTCGAAGTCTCCAAAGTGGCACTAAAAAACCCTCAAATGAGAGATTTCTTGAACAATAGCAACATTTCCTAAATAAGAAAAATCTCTTAGGTTGAAAAAAAATTTCTCGAGTAGGAAAATTTTTCAATATATAAAAATTTCCAAAATAAGAGGAACTCCAAATAAATACGCTCCATATAATAAACCCTTGACTGATAGGAACCAAATGACAATTTAATTTTTCTAAGAATTCTCCTTGTATCCCTTTAGGAAAACAAATACCCTCACTATTTTAAAATTCTTTTTCAACTTCGTTTAGAGACTCCAGTAATGGTTCTGAATCTTAGAGAAATAACTAACTAAATCCTTAGGAAATAAATCGAACAACACCTGACTAGAATTCTCATTTCTAAGAGTTCTAGTACTCTTAAAAAATTTTGTAGGTGAGGGGTATAGCCTTAGGAACTATCCTCATATCCAACTATTCAAAAATTTCAACATGTTTCTTATCAAAATAGTGCAGCGGAAGCGTGATGAACCACCATCACCACACTAGATGATTTTTTCTTTTCGAACCAAAAAGAGTAAATTGAGGGTGTGATAAACCAGTGTCTCGTATCTTAAACTTATACTTAAGAGTAGTCTCTTAGAATTCTTGGAAATTTGGAGTGTACTTGTGAGAATTAGAACTAAACATAACTGCTCGCAATAAAACTAATGATTGAATGTGCTACAATAAGAATTTCTAATAAACTCCAAAGACAATCATCGATTTCATAACTCTCGAAGCCCATTTCAAACTATCTCAATTTAATTATTAGAAGTTAAAAAACTAATAAATTAAATTAGACACTTGAAACTTAATGATTGATATGGTCTTAGCTAAAATAATAATTCTCCAAGTACTAACCATTTTTAAGAAAATCTAAATAAAACATCATCCTGTTTAAACTCGCAAATAGAGAAACACACCTTAGAAACTAACCCAATGAAATAAAATTGAGAAAAATGTGACTACAATTTTACCAAAGATATTTTTACCCAAAAGAAATATTATAACATCACCACTTGATTGGAACTTAAGTTCCTAAATGATCATGCTTATAAAATTAAATTCCAAATAGTAATAAAACAAAATCACTAAAGATATGTTCTGGTAATACAATCATTACCACAAAAAATTTTAGAAAATAAATTAGCTCTTTTACACTAAGGAAAAAATAAAAATAATTAGGCATCAAAGAAGCTTCTTAAATAAACATACTTTTACACATAAGAATTAGAAAAAAAAATGATATTACAACCTAAAATAATTTCGTTAAAGAATATGTCACAACAACTCTAATATGTCAAC
>NW_019014678.1:2322160-2341306 GCF_000150535.2 Carica papaya | reverse complement strand
TTCTCTCTTATCTTCTTTGCTTATTAGTCTCTACTTTAATATTTAATTTTTTAAATATAAAAGAAATAGAGAATAAAAAAAAAGAATCTTTAAAGGAAAAAAAATAATTTTTTTTATTTAAACAATCAAATTTTGAAAAATATTATCTAAGATTAAAAAAAATTAAAAAAATGGGTATCTTTTATATGACCATCGATTTACCTTATATATTGTGATTTGTTTTAGGTAATTCCAAGGGAAGCAAGAGAATTCGAGCTGGGTGAAACAAAATATTATGTTGTGGTGGTTTTTAGTGCAATTATTTGGCAGTTCAATTTCTTGGGAGCAATAGGAGTCATCTTTTATGGATCCTCTTTATTATCTGGAGTTATACTTACTGTTCTACTCCCTATCTCCGAGATCCTTGCTGTTATTGTCTACAAGGAGAAGTTCCAGGTGGAGAAAGGTGTTTCTCTTGCATTGTCTCTCTGGGGCTTTATCTCATACTTTTACGGTGACATGAAGGATGAAAAGATTCACTCACAAAATCAAACTCAACAAAGTAGTACTTCAGAGATACAAACTCAACTAAAAAATTCAGAAACTGAGACGCCTCAGCTTCAAGCACCATGAAGTAAAAACCATTTAGGAAATGTTAATAATGAAATAGGGTAATTTTATTTGGGGTATATAAAACACTAAACTAACATCTTTTAAGATGTTATATTTCTAGCTAGTTCAATCATGTATTATTTATCTTACATTAAATATATCATGAATTCATAATCAAAAATTTAAAAACAAGATTGTGGTCTCATTCTCATATAACTTCGAACAATCATATTTAATTAACTACTAAAAAAATCATATTAACTTTGAAATGCTTATATTATTATACATGTATAACTCATAAATTTGTAGGAATTCTATAGACTAACTGATGATATGTGAAAATTAAAGCTATAATCAATACAAAATTAATGACAAAAGTCATAAAAGAAGCACTCTCAATGAGAAAGATACTAGGTCATGACATTGATGGGTTAGAGGTAGAGTTTGATGGAAGGTGGATTTGATCAAATGCTTGTGGAGCTCTAATAAGATCATGAGACACAAACTTAAAATTCTATATTATAAGTATTTTAAAATAATTTCTTGTAAAAGCCCAGAATATGGGTAATAAAATAATATTAAAATTTATTAAATTGTGAAAGTAGTTTAGAATTTAGGATTACATTGCACAGTTTGATTGAAATGTCCAATAAAATTTCGGAAATACCCTTAAAGAATATAAATGAAAAAGTGTAATAAGGAAAACTAATATGATAAACCTCTTCTCGAAACTGGAAAAATAAAGAAACAACTTTCTAGATAGTTTTCTTGTTATTCAGGATTCGGGTTTTAGTCATCCTAATCTAAAATAGTTAATAATAAAAGAGTGAGTTACACTATCTCAGTAAGAATATCAATGTCTTACCACTGATACAGAAAATAAAAGATTTGTGTAAATCATAAAATAACCAATGGAGTTCATTTTTCTTTACGAAATAAATTCATTTAACTGAAAATGTTAATTTTCTCACTCACCTGTATGTTTCGAAATGCTATTTATGAATATAAGAATCAGAATAGTAATTCACATTATACATTCTAAAATACTAATAGTAATTAACATTTATCATTTTACTTACTTATCGGTGCTACTAATAGTCCATAGGGGTCTCCACTATACATAGACAAAACATCAAGTCAATTAATCAAATGCTCGTCCCCATACCCCGTCTAGTAATGAATGCCAAAAATACAACTGCCTCAATACCCCGTCTGGTAATAAGTGTAATCAAAACAATTCTCAACCCCTTCGGATGTGAGACTTTTCAACCCCATTCGACTGAGGATAACATGCACGGTAGGGTTTACTCTTTGTACCAAATCTGTACACCCTTTTTCATGACACTCGGTAAGCCTTTTAATTTAAAAATATTGCTTACATATTTAAGTTTTCATTACTATCTAATCACCAAATACGTGCAAAACTCATATTTCGCAATTATAAAAAAACGAAATTCATGCTTCAATACTTGTTAAGAGACAAGACCATAAGCAAGAATGAGATATAATATCATAAAAGAATTGATACACCATACATTGTGATAACATGAAAAGTAAAATAAAACGATTAATTAATGAAGTGAAATGAACTAAAATTCAACGATTCAAGAAACGTGATTAAGGTATTAGTTGTAAATTGATATAACAGAATAAAAATGAAAACAGTTTAGGTAAACTGAATAGACAAAAAATAAAATAAAAATAAATTAAAGTATAATAAGACAAAACAAAGTGACGATAAACAAATAAGGTAACATAACAGCAAATAGACAACACAGATAACGTAGGGATAATTATAAACTGACCAATTGCTGGCTCTATCAAAAACTTGTATTTAATTAATCAAGGGATCACCAACTATTTATAATTTTTTGTTTATTATTAATTTAACTTTGATTTAACCATAACAGGAGAAATGGTGATGGATTCTTACCTTAGGTCGGTGTCCGAAATACTAGCTTTTTCACTACGCTTTCCAGCAGTTTTCAGTCTCTAAATTTCTTATATTTTTATGCTAAAATAAAAAATTACATTAAATAACGTGAAAATATGCAAAACAAAGGGCTAAAAAAGACCAAAAATCTCATCGAGGCCGGTTTCGAGTTTTGGTATATTGGTGCCACCGTGCTCCACTACTGGTTCTGCCTTTTACAGTGGCTCTTCCTCTCGGTCAAACCGGTTTCACCCGGTTCTGGATGAAAACCTGCTCAATTCATGGTTAGGCGACGTTTGTTGGTGGAAAAAGGAAAAAAATTAAAGCTTATTAGTGGTTCTATCTCTTTGGTATGGTGGCTCCACCGAGTTTCGCCACTTCTTCCTTGCGGTCGCGAATTTTCTTCGGCTACACCAAAAAACATGTTGAATGGCCTAGGACCATGAAACAGAAGAAACAAAAAAGAATTTCGAGTTCACCGAAGTGTTTTGGTGTTCTAGCACGGTCGGCTTTCTTCCGGTGACTGGTTTGCTTTCCAGTGACACTTCTTCTTCTTCTTCTCTGATCGTCTTGGTGGCTAGGGTTTGGGAAGCCCGAGTAGAGAGGTTTAAATACCTATTCGTCTTCGATTCAGGCCATTCGTGCAGTGATACGTGCAGCAGCAAAGGTCGTCCGATCGCGCATAATGGGAAAACTGATATGGATTGTCTGATTGAAGACATGCAGACCGTTCGATCAAGTCTATTCTAGGAATCGATCTTGGTCATTCACGCGCGCGGGAGTGGCCCTGAGCCATTCGATTGGCTTGACACGTATATTGCCCGCGTGGCCTCCCGCGTGGAACCATGCTGACGTGTCCCCCATGTGGCGCACAACGATTTATCGTGCTACTAATGTGAACGTCCTACGTGGCCACATTTTTTCTTTTTATGATTTGACTCATATTTTTTAACTTTCTTTTCAAATATATTTTTCTCTTATTTACAGTTTGACTTTGATTTTTAAAAATAACACGTCTAAAATGCATATAACTTAAAAATTCTAAAAAAAAAAAAAAATTTAATAATTTCCATAATTATTATTTACAATAAATTTTGTCATCCCGAGTCCAAAATTCTAGGCTCGGGGTGTTACATTTCTTGTAAGTTATAAGTCTCTAACAAAAAGTTTTTATATTATCTAAATTGTTCTCCACCAAAAACATACATTAGTATGTTCTTAATTGGTCAACAAGGTTAATTGTTTTTATAGGATGTGTTTGATTATCCTTAATAGTGAATAGATTTGACCACTACTAGTGGATCCACAAGTTTAGCTGCCAATAGTGGGTGTTCAAGTTGACCGCCTTTGATGGATTGACAAGTATTAATGCCTTTAATAATATATAGGTCTAACAACTCTTGGTAAATAAATAGATTTGAAGTATTCATTATAGGTAGACATGACATAATAGTGCCTCTTATAGGATGTAAGTTTGAGAACTTTTAATAAAATGATTAGTTTGACTGATGATTAAAAAGTTTTATTGTCCCTATCAGGTAGACATGCACACATATGAATAATTATTGAAAAGTACTTGAGTTTATAGTAAATATTTCTTGTGGAGTATTTTCTAAAATCTTTTTTTAGAACAATGAATAAATAAATTTGTGAAAATAATTATTCATAAAGTAGATGAATGCTTTCTTAATTATAATTGTAATGACTAACTTAGTTGAAATAACAATTATATGATACATTTAATAAAAAAGAGATACATGGTGAGACAGGTTATAAGATATAAGACACATATAATGATTGCTAACATGTCATAGTATAAATAAAATTGATACGTCAGAAACAAATCTTTGACAACCAAATGAGTCAATTCTTTAATATTAGTTAACTCTTATCTTAAAGACCTTACCAACAAGTGTTTCCCTATATGTAGTCAATATTGATTATGAAACTTGGCAAAATATGTAAAGTGATTAACCACCCTACATTAGGGACACTCAAGTCATTGATGCCAGGATTATGCTCATACCATAACCATAATATAATGTCTATTTACATCTCTTAACTCCCCATATTATGAAGACATGCTATGTAAAGGTGAGGTCCATATATATTTTTTCTTGTAAAAAAATACATAAATATGATATAATACATCCCTCCAAGTTAATATATATATATACACATATACACAATTGTAAAGGAGAAAAGAACTGAAAAGAGAAGAAAGACATTAACATTGAAACTGTTTCTTTTGATTATATAACTAAACAATATCTTTCCATCAAATAAATTTTCTTCTTTTTTGATAAGAACCATGGATTCTCGGAACCTGTAATTGCCATGACTATTCTCTAGCATCTTCCTATTTAGATATTCTTTCATTATCAACAACTAAAATCTTTGGTCTTGTTGTGAAAGATTTTAATGTGTGTGGCTGAACAGATGCGTTTAATTAGAATAATTTCTCTTAGAAAAAGTTATTGAACTTATTTTATTTTATCTGAATTTGTAGTGCCTAATATGGTGTGGATGCTTGATTTCGACATAACCAAGTAGAGATATATGCTATTTCTATTCAGACAATTAATAATATTCCTGTAAATTCTAATTACTATTTCTGGTCATGATGAAATCTAGAATCAATTACGTAAAATTTATTTTGTGGAATCAATGAATATTTCTTTGCACCCAAACAATATGCATCTCCACTTACGGAGTGTGAACCCTTTTGTAACATCAAGAAACCACTAATCAATATGGGAGTGAAATGAACCATTCCACTTCATTTTATCTTAGCCAGAATGACCAGAAAAGTTTTTGAAATGGACCACTTTGATAATTCACCCTTCCGAATTACCCAGAAAAATCTACAAGATGACATAATTTAATGATGTCTTCACTAATCCTAAGATTCCTCAACTAATTGTCTAAGCAAGTTGTAACTTTTAATTCCTATATTTGAGCTGAGAACTTGTCTTATATTATAACCTAACATTGTAATTTGTATTCAACATGTTTGTGAATCTCAACGTTTATCTCTAATATAACAAGGGTGTGAATACATGCGGTGTATGCATTTACTGGCATTAACAGTATACCGAGAAATATATAGACTACTTAAATTTAGTGGAAAAATGTTTAAATACACCAAATTATGTGTTAAAGAAATGTTTATTGACAATTAATGGGGGCATTGAACTCCGTTAAAGAGCACGCTTCGAGAATGGAGAGGAAGAGAGAAGAAAATAAATGAGGATGATGGAAATTAAGAAGAAAAAAGATGAAAGTAATTAGTATTTTCTGGCCCTTCTTTTGCTTATGTCCTAAAAAAAAAAAATAGAAGACAAAATAATGGAGAAAAACTGTTATATACGTGATATATATATATATATGTTTTTTGATAGACTGTTTTGTATTTACTTGCATGCGCTTCAAAGCTTGTTATACGCGTATAGTTAACATAGAATTTTATTTTAGGTTACCGAAGAGTACAAAAATTATGTAGTTAACAAAAGAGCTATTTTTCTTATCAACATATAAATTCAGACTTCTGTTCCCTGCAATCCAGAAAAAGATCATAAATTTGGAATACAATTTCATATATGTTTCCAAAAAATTGAATTGGGACTAGTCCTGTTTATAAGTTAATCCGAATCAGTTTTGGATTAAAGATTCAATCTTGTTTATAATTAATATAAAACTTTCAGTTTACAACATTCAAAAATACTAATTTTAGTAATGAAATGATAGTTTTACAGTCATGATATATATATATATATATATAGTTTTTTTTTAAATTAAATGAATGATGTACGGTTAATTTGAGCTTAAGACACAAAAAATCAGATCGATTCTAAAAATTTTTTTATCACAAGTTGAAACAGTTTATGATTAATTTGCAAACTGATCGAATGCAAACAAATTCTAAAATCATAGTAATTTGGGAGAGAGATGTTGGTAAAAATGTGGACGAGGGAAATTACAGTATTTATACATGATAACCTATGCTTATTTATATAAGTACCTCAAAACTAAATGTAATTACATAATGAACCCTATGCTTTGTAAAATTACAAAATTGCCACATAATCCTTAAACAAGCTGAGTCCGTGGGCTTAGGATATATGTCTTAAGCTTTAAACTATTAGTTATCATTAAAATTCATCCAACAATGTTAAAATTTTAAAATTTTTAAAAAATATACTCAAGTTCATACGTTTAATTTCTTAAATTTTTATTTATCTATTTTATTATATAAAAATATATATATATATATATATATATGTAATAAAATTGGTCAACCGTTTCACCTTAACTAATATAGTTTTTTTAAAAAAAAAAATTAAAAATTCACATCCCCACACACACCCCAAAAGAAAAAAAAAGATTAATAGATTATTTGTAAAGACCGAAGTCAAAATCCAAATGTGTTGATTCCACTTGCAGCATGAATTGTTTTACTCTTTCTTCTCATTATTTGACTTGTGATTTTGAGCACTTCCCCCACTCATTCACTTCCTACTTATAAAACCTTCTCATTTTCATTGAAAGTCCCGTCCCCCAAACATCACCATGAAAACAGTTATTCTCCTTCTTCTAAGCTCCTTCATTCTCTCTATCGGCTCTTGCGGTGGCCCCCTTTTGCTCCGCCTCTACTTCATCCACGGTGGCCAACGTATCTGGTTCTCAAGCTGGCTCCAAACAGCTGGTTTCCCCATCATCCTCCTCCCTCTCACCATCACTTACATTCACCGCCGCCGTCTCACCAACCGATTACCACCTTCCACCTCACCCCATAAACCCACCTTCTTCACCATCAAACCTCGTCTCTTCCTCACCTGCGTGGTAATCGGCATCCTCTCCGGCCTCGACAGCTACCTCTACGCCTACGGCATGGCTCGTCTCCCTGTTTCAACATCTTCGCTAATCATCGCCACCCAGTTGGCATTCACCGCAGGGTTTGCTTTCGTGTTGGTTAAGCAGAAATTCAACTGGTATTCGGTGACCGCTGTGGTGTTGTTGACGGTTGGGGCGGGTATTTTAGCGGTGCACAGTGGTGGTGACAGGCCAGTGAATGAATCAAATCGGGAGTATGTTATTGGGTTTCTCATGACGCTTGCTGCGGCGGCGGTGTATGGTTTTATATTGCCATTGATAGAGTTTGGTTACAGGAAAGCAAGACAACAAATTACTTTTGGTCTCGTCATGGAAACTCAAGTTGTAATTTTACTGTTCGCCACTGGCTTTTGCACCGTCGGGATGCTACTTAACAACGATTTCAAGGTACTAAATCTTTACACAAGTAATTAGGTGAAATATAACATTACCATTATTATTTAGTCACTTATCTGATATTATATTATATTATATTGGTACTTAAATAAGCAAACAAGGTATTCAGCATTAATTGATTTGACTCTTCAATCTTTTTTGAACAATTCCATAAATCATAATCGAATAGTGTGGAAATGGAATTTTCTGCAGACTACATAATTGTTTTTTTTTTTTTTTCTTTTGAAGAAAGACTATGTAATTATATATGTATAGGTATGTTTAAGTATTATATAATTCTTTTAGTAAGTCTGGTGGCAAACTAAATCAAGGGAATCCAACCACTATGCTTATTTAGGGTTGTACGTAGATAGACCAGTCAGCATCACTGGTGCTGCTCAGCTGTTATATACGCACTATCACTATTTTATATTTAAAACATATATAACATGTTTAACGTGACATAATAATATTCATACTCTTCAAATTTTCATATTAAAAAAGATATACCTACCAAAGATACGAAATAAAGTTGACTACGACTCCAAAATTTGTATCTGTATTCCCTCAAAAAAAAAAAAAAAGACTTAATTAATTAAATTAACCTAATACGCCTTCCCCAATGAAACATTTTTACCTAACATAGATATCCTTTAATCATTTAGTGACAGTGCATGATTAAAGGTGGGTAAAATTATTATACATATATATACATTACTTTTTATAAAACAAAATGTTATTTCATTAACATATCATGAATTGTTTTACAATCTTTTATTGTATATAAATACATATATATATACGAGCTAATTATTTATTAATTTGATAAATATTATTTATTTATTTTTACTTCTCTTCGATATTAGTATTATTATAATACCCTTGCGATTAAGTAAACATTAATTTTTATTTGGATGGAAAGTAGACAAATTTTAAATGGGTATTTATTTATATATTATTATATATATTTTAGTCATATTATGAAAGTTCAATACTTGGATTGATAACATATTCTCATTCAATACATTAAATATATATATGTGTGTGTGTAAATGCTAGTGACTAGACTACATAACAAATGCATTTAATTGTATATGTTATTTTATTTTTGTAGGCAATTCCAAGAGAAGCAAAAGAATACGAGTTGGGAGAAATAAAGTACTACTTAGTGGTAGTATTTAGTGCAGTGGTGTGGCAGTTTAATTTATTGGGGGTCGTAGGAGTGATCTTCACTGCCTCTTCTTTGCTATCCGGGATTATACTTGCAGTTCTATTGCCAATAACAGAGGTTTTGGCTGTCATCTTCTACAAAGAAAAGTTTCAAATACTCAAGGGTGTTTCTCTTGCCATCTCTCTCATGGGATTTGCCTCATACTTCTATGGTGAGATGAAGGAGAGCAAGAAACAGGCTAAAACTCCAATAGCACAATCTCAATCAATAGACATTTTTCAAGTTCCTAATCCGTGAAGGAACATAAATAATTTGAATTACCTCAATTTTTTATTGAGAGAATTAAATTTATGATGTATTAATTAAATGTAGTCTTATTTTTAATGAAAAATAAATTCCAAGTGAAGAAGACCTCGATGCATAAATTTTGTGCATTAAAACAAAAAATTTAAAAAGATATAATTTTGGATCTTTGAGTTTGAAAGTAAATCTTGGTCTCTTGTTGAATCATTCAATTCCTCTTTTCTCAAAAAAAACCTTAAGTAATCATATCATAGGTTGAAGGAGATGAAAATAACTGAGTCATCTGGTGAGCTTAAACTTAGATTGAAGTTTGAATATACAAGTGTAAGTGTTCTTTATAAATTTGTTTTTAATGAGTTATGATTTGTACATTATTAATAATGAAAGATAGTCTTTTAATGGGTTAAGGTACCATCTAGAATCACATTTCATTCTTTATTTCTAATCAAATACCTATTCTCACCCCCCACCAGTAATTTAGATGGTTAAAATTGCTTTGAATCATAATGAATTAATCATTTGGTATTAGAAAATCTTCTGGTAGTGTGGGTTAAAAATTATTATATTCAGATTACAAATGTGTTATCAAACTAATCATTTGTTTTAATTAATGGTTGAGGTTCATTTGGTCATAATCAAATAATTAAATAATTAATCGAGTCAGATAATCATAAGTGAGATTAATTAACTGGGCAAAGAGGGGCCTCACGTATATATCTTTACTGCCGCCACACCTTTGGAATTTGGCATCTTATTATTCGCGGCATGGAAAGTAATGTAATAGTTTTTTTGTCATGCAATTGATTAATTTAGTTCCCAAGTTGAAATTACCATGGAATTGTGCTTTACGCAAGTATTATCTATATAGGCCGTCTTATTTAACTTCAATATTTATAATTTAAAAGACTTATATATAGTTTTTATATAAATGACATAAGAAAATTCATTGAGAATTCTAAGCATAGATACTTAATTGTGACATAGTATTCAACTAATTAATTGTATTTTATTTAAGAAAACTGAAAACAGACAAGAGTCAAAATCTGATTATAAAGCTATTGTGCTTATATATAAACACTTCTAAATTTGACAAAAAAATACATTTTAATTTTTTAAATTTGCACTTTCCAGCACTAGGAACCATCAACAGTGCTAGTTCTCTGTTGCAGCTTTTGAGGTAGTGAGTACTCCTAGCAATTACAATGGTGAGGTAAATGGAATTCCCTTACCCTATTGCTAGATACATTTTCTTGACAATCAAATATAGTAGTAGAGTAATCTCGGAGCAATTATCTAGTGACCAACTTTACAAAATGTAACGACCCGCTTTCTTCGTTGAGAATGAAGTGTTATTACACACACATAACCTGATAAATTTACGCAACTGTGAGCAAAAATTTAAAATTTAATCATTCTCTATATGGAATTACAAGTCATGAGACTTATAAATTTATTTACATTACATTACTACAATATAATTAAACTGATTTTACAATACGAACTCTTACTGTCACTAAAGGTTCTTCAAAGACTTCTTTCGAAATTAAACTTGCTCTTGATGTGGACTAATTTGCATTGGGGGTGTATGAATTGGGTTAAACTTCACAAACTCAATAAGAAAAAGGAGCAGTGGCCATAACAAAGACATGTATACACTCAATCACCAAATCTTCTAAATAAATTTATTTAGTAAATATTCAGAATTCCTTATTTCGGTATTAGGGCATAAAAAGTTCTATAAATAGCATAATTTAGTATTCAGTATCACAATTTAAGCAGTAAGCAGTTCAATAGATATTAATTCAGTATTTTAGTATCGTAAACTTTACTTACGACTTCATATTTATTTATATCAGTTTATATCTTATTAAAAATAATTTCACTACGCGATGTCGTTTCCGACGGCATCAACGAGGGCAGTAAAGATCTCATTTATCACGTGAATACGTTACAAATCATTTCACAGTTCGTAGTTTGCAGTACATAGTATATAGTTCATAGTTCTTATCGCTTCGACACGTCTGGCTAAAGCTATATCCATGGGCAGGGTTCACCACAGTCACACACCAAAAGGCTATACACACACCCACTCCTCGGTGATACCGGTTAAATGAATTTTCTCGTCTTTTAAAGATTTTTATGTTATTCTTTTACTAATCAAGTTCATTGCTAGATGATCTACTCATGCATGTACCTATATATACATCATATGTATTATACATAAACATGCCTACACAATAACCATAATATATATATCTTATATACACGATCATCGACTTAAATCAATATATATATACACACAACACATACAACATAGATATACTTGTATATTTTTACAAGATATATATGTATTCCATAGCATACACATACAAGTTATTCACTTATATCCACTAGCATTATACATAATTATGTCATACAACATACAATTAAATATATATGTATATACGTGCATCATGCACACATACGACTCAGTATAGATCTCTAATCGTATGCAATTGCATCACATGATGAATTTGTAAAAATCACGTTAGAAAACTTAAACAATTTGTAAGGTTTGTAAATATTCCATTTTAACATAAAACAAAGTTTTATAAAAATATGATAGCCTCTAAATGAGACAAACTCAATCCTTTACCTACAGTCAAATTAAAAAGTGTCAGAATCCTTATTGACTAGGGTATACACTCTCCTCTAAATCTGATATTGTTTAGATAATTCTCTTATCTACAAGCAGAAAATATTTTAGTTAATGACGGATACTTGTAGAAATAATTAAAATACAAAAAGGGTATCGAGTTTTACTGTAGCGCGATCCCGGTCACCAAAATCGCCACATGCCACCATATGCGTGTATTTGATTCACCATGCACCACCACCGGAGTGCCACCTGCCGCCTCACACGCAGCCACAATAACCAGCATGCGCCACCAGAACCACCTATGTGCCACCATGCTTATGCTGGAAATCATCACGGAACAAGCCACACATGCAGATCTGGCTTGAATATGGCAAAATCGCACCAAAGAAAGGTATGGATGCATTGAATTGCGCCTGGCCACTGCCACGGTTCACTTTTTTCTCTACACCCCGTCGCACGTTATCTCTCCCCAGCCTTCTAGTTATGAGCCTCTTGTCGTACCACATGCCGTAGTCACCAAACTTGCCTTGCTGCCAGTTTGATCTATTCCCTCCCGCTCTCTCTCTCTCTCTCTCTCTCTCTCTCTCTCTCTCTCTCTCTCTCTCTGCCTTCTCTCTCTTCACAATTCACTCTCTCTCTCTCTCTACTCATTTGACTCGTTTTTCCTTCCTTTGTAACAATTGGGCCCATAAATTTGACCCGAGATGATTTTTTTAATTTATAAAATATATATGAGAATAATTAATTTTTTAATTGAAATTTTGTTAAATTTTTGAGAAAAAATAAATTAGGAATGAAATTGAAAATTATTATGGGAAAAATAGGTGAAAGTGTGAATAAGGGAGGTATTTTTTACGGAAAATTTGAAAATAGGGGGTAAAATCACAAAAATAAAAGTTTGGCAATGTGGGACAGCCCGGTCAGCAGCCACGACAAGTCAAAATGCGCCTCGTGGCGAACACACTGACATTGGCTCCACACAGGAGGCCACGTGGCTAGACAATCTGATTGCCCAGATCGCATCCCGCCTACACAAACGGTGCAGATGCATTTCTTCTTTAAACACGATCGAACGAATGAGATTGATTGCAATGGACGACCCAGATTCGACCATGTAATCGACCTAAACAAACAACGATCGAACGGCTCTCCTAACTCCATGTCGATGCAAATATGCGGCCAAGATCAGAGATAAGTGAGGTATTTAAACTTCCCTTCAATCGGCCCTTAAACCCTAGTCAACACCTAGTTGGAGAAGAGGAAGAAGGAGGTCGCCGGAGGGAAGACCAGTTGTCGGAGGGACATTGTCGCCACCGCACCGGAGACACTGTCGACCGCTTAGAGAAGTAAATTTTTTTTCCGCTCGTAATTCAATCCCAAGTCTCCTTATGCCTATATCGGAGCCAAAGGGTTGACGCGTGAGGTGGAAATAGCAGGCAAAGCTCAGCCAAACCGCCACGGCCAAAACCCAAAGCCCTCTCTGATGATGCCTTTATGTTTCCTATTTCACGTTATTTTTTTACCACCATGTTCTCTATCCTTTTCTGGTGCATGTTGGCCGAAAAAGAACTTTAGCCACAAAGGAGGACCAGCAGAGTCGCCGCACCTGGAGATCTTCCGCTGGTAGGGTTTCAGTTTTTTATCTTTTTTGGTCAACCGAAGCCTCCTAACTGGTTTTTTCGCAGGTTTATGTGTAAAACCGGCCAAAACTAACCAAAACTGGTTGAAACCAGCTAGCCCAAGGTGAATTACTACTGCGGACGGTGAAATCAACGTCGGAGCATGGCGGTGCCACTGTGTCGAAACCCTAAAATTGGCCGAAGTGGTTCTAAAGCACCTATCTTAGCAAGAACGATTATCTTTATGTACAAACAAGGACCAGAATTTTGGTAAGAAAAAGTAGAGTTCCAGAGGCGCAACCGAAAATAAGTAGTTAGAATGGCAATCCAAGGTAAGACTATCTCACCTTGGGTCTTGGTACAGTAAATTTAAAGCTTAATAATTGATAATACTGTATTTAGTGAAAATTAGAAAATTCCAAAAATAATTATAGGTCACTAATTGAGGCAGAACCGGTCAGTACATATTTATCCTAATTTACTATTTATTTTCTCATGTACTACTTAAAATATTTACTACTATATTGTGTGCATCAAATTGTTAATTTTAATTATTTTCTCAGTTATTTAGTTTACATAGCTACATAGCCCTTATTTGTTGATTTGTTTTGCAATAATTGTCTCAATCATGTTTCTTGATGTACGTATCGCCTATTTGTATGACTTACCATTGATTTGTAAATATGAGATATTAGTATATAACTAGTAATTAGTTAATGGTGTGAATCTATATATGAAAAACTTACTAGGTACCTTAAAAAAGAGTTGACGTACCCGGTACATACAAAACTCTACTGTGAACATTACCTAAGTCGGACGGGGCTGAAAAGTCTCATATCGGAGGGGTTTAGGAGATATGGTTCACCCTTATACCAAACGGGGTATCGAGACGACAATGTATTTGGTGTCCATTATCAGACGGAGTATGTGGATGGCCGATTAATTGAAAATTTTGGATATTAATTTCACGCGTAGGGAGATATCTCTATAGACACCTAGAGGTACCAGTAAGTAGGTAAAAAAAAAGTTGTTATTCTTACTCACTTATATATGAAATCATAATGTTATTTGGGTTATTATCCTTATAGATTGATTTTGAAAACTCATTACAATAAGTATGGAATAAACAGTTTTATGTTAAATGAATTTATTAAATCAATGACTTCATTAATTATTTTATGATTTTTTTACCAACATTCGATTTTCATATCAGTGATTAGTGTGATATTCTTTGTAACGGCCCCAAAAATTTAAAATAAAATATGTGTATTAAAAATGTCAAATGCGGAAGCGAAGTCAAAATTTCGATTAACATCCCTTACACAAAAACCAAAAACATGCTCAAAATATAAAAGATCAAATTAACTAAAAGAAACTCGAAAGTAAAAGCTATGAATATGACTATGGAGTCTTTAGGCGTCCCCTTCGTCGTCTTCCTGCGGAACGGGCTCGGGAACAATGTCTTCCTGATCTAAAATGATTAAATAAGGAATGAGCTACACTAGCCCAGTAAAGACATCACGATATCTCACCGTCACGGAGGTAAAGGTGGGTAGAAAATACAAAAAGACCAATGGAGCATAATTTACAACAAATCCTTTAATCAATAATAAATTCTTTATCATCCACTTATCTCGGTGAAATTCATAAAACAATATACGAAAGCAATAACATTATCATCATCATAAAATCATATAAACTGTATAACATAATACTTATCACGTCTTTTGAAGTTCAATCATTACACAACATATTTTCCTCATTTACCAGCCCACTAGTATCCATGGGGATCCATAGGGGTCCCGCTACCCGTTAACCCTTAACACTTGAAATCAGATTCCAGGGCCGTCCCCATACCCCGTCCAGTATGGGCGCCAAAACTATAAACCTCATTACCCCGTCCGGTATGAGGGTGAAACGGGCCGTCCCCATACCCCGTCCGGTATGGGCGCCAAAACACATAAGGTCTCCATACCCCGTTCGGTATGAGAGACCACAATCCCGGTAGGGTTTCCTACGGACTCGGTCCGTCCACCATCTCCCAGGATATCTAGTCAGGCTGACCATATTATACAATTATCAATTTACATACAAACAAGCAAACAGTTATTTATGTCAAACAAGACAACATACAGCATCGGTTTCTCAGTCATTCAACCCATAATCAATAAAACAGTAAAATATGCACGCGAAACAATAAAATGAAAACATCAGACCTCATACTGCATTTAAAACTGTAAAATATGCCAAATAACAGTTAACCGACCAACACACTAGACTCGGGTTCCATTGGTGACCTTAAGCAATTTCACACATTCGTTGATTCAAGAATTTCCGTTTTATCATTATTGAACTTTAATACCGTGATAGGAAATAGGGTGAGGGGTCCTTACACGGCTTCACAGTGCGCCTACAGGCTGTCCCTAATTTTCTCTGAATTTTTTCCGGGGAACTGAAACGCACTACTGGTACCTGCACGTGTTCCAAAAAATCCCAAATTATGCCCATGGCCCCTTTTTGGCCAATATCGCAATTCCGGCACGGTGGCTCCGCCGTGCTCCGGTGATGGTGCCGCCGCAAGCGGTGGTGATTCGCCTCGGTTTGGTCGTTTCCGTCCGAATTCGGCCACACTTGCATCGGTCCTTGCGATAAAACAATCCTAGGGCCATCGGGGGGCCAAAAAATTACGAAAAACCGAAGCTTACCGGCGGGGGTGCTCTCGGGTGCGGCGGCTCTCCGATGAGGTTCGTGTTTTGGTAATTCGGCTCTGATCAACCTGTAGAGAAAAGAATGGTGATCACGGTAATATAAAAATTGCATCAAACGGAGGCCGGGAAGGGCCTCATCGGAGGCAAAAACCGAGGAGGGGCGCGGCAGCGCCGCTGGGTTTCGGCCGTATTTTCCGACCGTTTGGCCGGGATTTTAGCTCTGATTTGGCCACAGGGGAAATCAGCGTGGAAAAACGAGTCGGGAGTATGAAATTTACCTTGATCGGCGGTCAGAAATCTCCCCGGTGCGGCGGCGGGTGGCGGCGGCCGGCTTCTCCGGCGAGGGCAGGCGGTTAGGGTTTTTGTGGTCAGGTGTGGGGGTTCTATTTATATCCTTTTGCCTTTTGATCTCAGCCGTCCATTTTGATTTAATCTGGGCTGTCCGTTTTTGATTGAATCTGGGTCGTCCGTGCGATTGCATCTGGGTCGTCCGTGCGCACGCTTGATCTGGGTCGTCCGATCGCGCGTACGCAGATCGCCAACGCAGTCTAAGGTGACTATCTATACAATTTTTTTTATTTTTTTTGTTATATTCATTCAATTTATAAGGGTTCAAAGATAGTAAACGGTGATTGTGTATAATAATAAATGTCCTATTGATGTGAGCAAGGAAAGAGAAAACCCTTCATAAGATTTTCTTTCCTAATCCCACAGAAAATTTTTCTTTTTAAGAGGGAGAATCAACCAAGAAAAGAAATTGATCCTAAATCAAAAGCTATATTGAGAAACATGAAAACTCTTTAAATGTCAAATCTTACAGAAAAGGAAAACACTTGAGAAAAAGGAAAATATCTTGCCATAATTTATTCTTTTAAATCTTAATAATTAATTAAGATATTCTCTATTTAAAAAAGGATATCATATCTATCCTATTTTAGTTGTAATTATCTTAATTTTACTAGTTATCATATTCTATTGTATTTTTAATTTTTTGTGTAATTTTTCTATTAAATTAGGATATTATTTTCCTTATTATTCACATAGCCTACACTATAAATAGGTTATAAATTCCTACTTTTAATAATTAACTTTCAATCAATAAAATTATGAAATTGTAGTTTTCAACTGGTGAAGTCTTCTTCAACCATCTTATTGAATGGAGAATTAATATCTACTTATCCAGGTAACTTGTTACGTGTTTATCATTCTCTTTTCTCGAATTTCTTTTAACTTATCAAGATTTTTTTTTGTGACGTTCTAATCAATTCATTTATTCCTATTATCTTAGTTTTCACTCTCTTATTGAGTGCGGGTCAAGTAGGGAGAGTTTATTTAAGGATAAGTCTCTGCATGCTAATGTTGCCTGTGGGATTTTGGATTGTATATTCTGATCTCGGGTTCTGCATCATTATATAAAAAGTTTTTAATCACGTTATTTGATCATGAGTTCCGCATCACATATTATAAAATTAGTTAACATACAAAACAAAGCATACAAGTAAGGAACGAAAAAAAAAAAATATTATGGAGAGAGAGATATGAAACATGTTGGCTGATGAGGGATTAGAGAGAGAAAGTTAAGCATGAGAAACAGGAGAGATTGATAGTTAGATTTGAACAAATAGAATTGAAGTCGGCGACGATGTAGGGTGTGGATGCTAAGTGAATTGTGGAAGCATATGGCAAAGAATGATTACAAGATTATTAGTGACAAGGCTGTTTGATAATTTCTTGGCATGATGGACCTCTATACCCTGTTTTTTCTACTATTTGTTAGATTATGATTAAATATTAGCGTAAGATATATGGAATCAATATATGATCAAAATTAATATGTATATATTCACACATGCACAGATATTCAATTGTTTTTCTTCTTTTCGACCTGAGGTGAACATTTTTATCCAGTCAAAATTAATTGATACTTTAAGTTAAGCAATTTTTGTGTGGTGAAACTAATTAGTGATCAAAATCTTATTATCCTGGAGGTTTACGCCAGAATTAGTCAAGTAAAAAAAATCATAAAGCTACTAAACACCCTGAATTAATTTTGTTCAGCGGCATACAACAACTAGTGTTTTTCTTTCCCTAAAGGAATTTATGTCCTTTTAAGATAATTAATTTTTCAATGCTGAGTCCAATCTTATTTTAATAACATGTAGTGACAACCAAACCCAACTAAACAGGCTATTTGAGGTAGATTATGAAATGGATTAATTTTGTTTAAAAACTATATAATATTTTGGTAATTTTTCTTTAAATAAATGTGTAATGAAATTTGAAAGAGAAACGAATCGGTTGGGAGTAACGAACTTAACCGTAAGTTGTTAAGAGGCAAGTGTATATAAAGAGGACCAGTCTTCGTCTCCAAGAAAATATTAAACCTTGTGCAGTCTTGTCTCGGTTTCTTGAAGCAGAGCGACCATGGAATCGTTAACTGATGATCAGAAAATTGCCATTTACTTGAACCCCAAAATGATGAGGCTACAATTTCCCTACACAATGATGCATACGGAAGGCATTGACAAATTGTCGCATCCACGAGAATATTCCTGTGAGACACTTGATCTTTTGTTTCGTTTTTTTTTCTTTTCTTGATCATGAATTTCTGATTGAATCTATAAAAGATAAAAGATTTTATGACGTTTAATAATAAACCAAATATTTGGCGCATGCAGTTATACGGCAGGCGAGTGATTCGTGCAGGTACTTTTGTACAAGAAGAGAGGTTTCACTTGGACTAGACGCCATTGATATTGTGCCTGGATCAAAGGGGATTTTGGAGACCAGCGAATGAAGATGGCTCAGAAGATATTTTTTACAAGGGCAAGAAGATTGTGAGAAAAGAGAACTAATCTACTGGGAAGCTCATAGAACGAAAGAGCAAGTGGGGTGATGTATGAGTACAAGCCGTT
>NW_019014678.1:2296652-2318790 GCF_000150535.2 Carica papaya | reverse complement strand
AATCTGTAGTGAATATACGGTATGCTAATATTATTATTATTATTTTTGTATAATGAACATTGTATAGATAAGGGTAGAAGTTGAATGATATAGTTGGACAGTTATATTAATCAATAACTATAATTTGTTCCCATTTAAAATTTGAATTCTTAATTTAAAACAAATCATTCAGTGTTTTGATCATATTTACCACAGCATAAATAAATAATATTTTGTAAATTAAACTTGTGATTTATTTATTCTATATAAATAAATTACATTTATATATAAAAAATTGTGGTTTATTTGTAAAACTTAAAAGCCATTAGATAGTGCTCTGGAAAACACACTGCATCAATGCATTATTATTATTTCTATTACATGAGATTTGCTGCAGTTTTTAAAAAAAAAAAAAATGAAACTGTTCTTCCACCTGCTTTATTCTAAGAATTCAGCCTCAAGATCAGGCTCAAGAATGGTGGATTCAGACTGTCAAAACAAAAAAAGAAAAAAAAAATATAGAAGTCAATGTAAAATCCTTATTAATTCTCATCGTCCCTTTCAGGATCATCCCCGACGACCACTCCAGTTGTTTTTGGGTGAATCTTGCGATGCCGCAGACGGCTCATCCTTTTTCTCGATATCAAGAACGAAAGCTTTTGCGACGGCTGCTGCTCCTGCTTCTGCTTCTGCTTCTGCTTCTGCAGTTTCACCATCAACATCATCAGGTTTTTCAGCCGACGACTCCTCATCTAGCTCCGACTCAGTATCATCTATCATGTATTTCAGCTTATACACCAGCCTTCCTTTAAGCTGATCGTTATCAGGACAATAACAATCATCATCATTAATACCTATTATTTCTCAAATTTATAGTTTTCAAGAGAGATAATAATGGTATGTACGTACGTATTCGGTTACAGGGGAAGAAGGAGAGCCTTCGTCATCGTTCAAGAACGCCTTATACTCGTACATCACCCACTTGCTCTTTCGTTCTATGGGATTCCCAGTAGACTAGTTCCCTTTTCTCACCAATCTTCTTGCCCTTATAGAAAATATCTTCTGGGCCATCTTCACTCGCTGGTCTCCAGAATCCCATTGCTTCAGCCACAATATCACTGATGTCAAGTCCAAGTGAAACCTCTCTTCTTGTACAGAAGTACCTACATGAATCACTCGCAGGCCGCATTACTGCATGCGCCGAATGTTTGGGTTATAATTAAACTTCATAAGATCTTTTATCTTTTATAGATTAAATTCAAGAAATCAGAAATTGAAGATCAAGAAAAGAAAAAAAAAACGAAACAAAACATCAAGTCTCTCACAGATGTATTCTCGTGGATGCGACAGTTTGTCAATGGCTTCCGTATGCATTATTCTGAAGGGCAATACCAGTTTCATGATTTTGGGGTTCAAGTAAATGACAATTTTCTGATCATCAGTTAACGATTCCATGGTCGCTCTGCTTCAAGAAACAGAGACGAAGACTACACAAAGTTTAATCTTTTCTTTTTTTGGAGACGAAGACTGGAGTTTAAACGATTCCATTGTCTTCTTTATATACATTTGCCTCTTACCAAGTTACGGTTACGTCACACAAGCCAGCTGTTACTCCCAACCGATTCATTTAGTCCTTTCTTTTTCTTACATATTATGAAAGAAGCCATTTTTGGAAAGCTCTGCGGAAATTTTTTTCCCACCAGACAAAGCCTAAGTAAATTCTAGTTTTTCCATCCAAATTTAAACGGTTTCAGCTACTTGAATAAATTTAAAAAGCTCGGGGTATTTTTTTGTTTAAAAAAATTAAGATTGAAATAAAATATAAACTAAAATAATAATTTATGACTAATATAATTATATAATTATCTATTTTAACAAAAAAAATATATATATACGCATGAAATTTATTAAAAACATAATTTTATAATATTTTTAATTTAATTATTATTATTTTATAATAAATATATTAATTTATCATAAATGTAATGTTGTAATTCAAACAAAAATATATTTCAAACCAGGAGAATTGAGATGATTTAATTAGACTAAAAGGTAATTTCCTTTTTAAATTTTCATTACGAATATTTTTATTTCTTTATAATTATCGTTCATTCTTTATTTTATTTATCATTACATTTTTTTAAAATTTATATTCTGTGCTTATTAAAAAAATAGTATATAATAAATTTAGATTACTTTTTTAAAAAATAAATTTAGAAAATTAAAACGTGTACAAACCGCCAAAAATATATACACAATAATGGAGAAAACTATCAGCCCAATTTCTTCAACCCACGTTCATCCCCTCAAGCCCACTTCTGCTACGAACCGCCAACAATCTGTAACGTGCTCTGAGAATCAGAAATAGGGTTTCCGCTTTACAAATTCACAAAACTATATGTTTAGCTCTTTCATTTAATGTATTTGTTTGTTGCCCAGGCTCTTAAACCGCAGCAAAACCTCTCAGCTATTGGAAGCACAAGGAGTATTAGCTTCTCATTGCTCCACTCTCATCCCTTTTCCTCCACTTCCATATCTAATAATCACACACCAACGAACCGAAAGGGTGAGGATTTGGTGCATGAAAAAGTAGGAACCATGTCGACGGATCTCAATGATTTTACCATCATCAAGGAAGGCGAGGCTGAGATCCTCATGCATGCCAAAAACGAAGTCTTTTACAACAAAACCCAGGTCTCAAAGACGTAGTCTTTTACTCTTGTCGATTGGGTGCTTGGTTTTCAATTATCTCTGTTTCCACCACTTGTGTTCAATTTCTGCTTATACTACTTTGTCTGTGTTCTTGGGTTTTATTATGTTTGTTTTATGCTTGTTCGATAGTTTCATAAGAATATTTTAGTAGAATCTTGAGTTTAAAAGAATTAGGATGTGGAAGATTTCTAGTTTTTTTGGGTGCTTTTTCTGTTACTATGGTGTCTTATTGGGTCTTTGAATTGAAAGCATTGATGAAAGCTTGCGTTGGTTGCTGAAGAAATCTGGGAATATAAAGTTTTAAGATTTTGAATTAGATGGTATCATAGTCGTTGCTTTATGTCTATGATGCTGACTTGACACGCCGTGGTTCATTTGTATTATCAGTTCAGAAGCTCTCTTGATTTGGTTGAACAGCAAACTGACAGTTAAAATCTGGCTTGTCTGCGTAATTGAACTATTCATTAACTAAGTTTGCACCCTAATCAATCCTCATTTGAAAATCTGGGCTGTCTTGGCTCTGCCGTGCACCTGTTGACATTATTCTGAAGTTTACATATATCATGGTTATGCTTATAATGTCTTGCAAGGACATGTCCATTCCTGCATACTATCTTACATGTATATTAGTCTGAATTTTGCTGTCTCCTAATAATTGTTTGCTATATAATGGTCAGGTCAACAACAGAGACATGTCAATTGCTGTTCTGAGGACATACATATCCAAACGCAAGCAGGAGCATGAAGCAATTTTGTCTAAAAGATTGAAATCAGCAATGAAGGTGGCCCAGAAGGATGATTCGGAATCTGTTGCGGAAGAAGCTCTCAATGACTATGCTATGGAGAGTGAAAAACCTAACGGAGAATGTGAAGAAAATGAAGAGATATCACAGGATGAAACTTGTAGCATATCACAAGAATCTGCCAAGGCCCCAGAGGGTAAAGTTCGAGGGGAACTCAAGCCACCAAGAGTTCTTGAGGTTTTCCTATATTCTTCCTAGTTACAGAAATATGTATATTATTTTCTGTTGATCCATTTGAGGTTCTACAACATTCTTAGGTTAACTTGTCCATTTCTCTGATTCTCTCTTCTTTGCTTTGTAGGCCCTTTCAGCTTCTGGATTGAGAGCTCTAAGATATGCCCGTGAAGTAGATGGGATTGGTAAAGTTGTTGCACTGGATAACGATAAAGGTGCTTTTGAGTAAAGTTTTTTCTGTTCTTTCCTAAAGAGCCTTGTTGCTTTTTAAGAATGCAATTTTATCTTGCTAATATGCATGTACAGATAAATATGCATGCAATTTTATCTAGCTAGGAATGCAGTTTTTTCTCTGTTCCTTCCTAAAGATCCCCCTCACCCAATTTTATCTGTGCAAAAATTGTTCTTCTTTCTGACTTGATAATGGCACGTTCGTGGAATGGAGGAACTTATATTTAGCTAATATGCATGTACAGTTTGGTTCTTGTTCAGATTTGTGTTCACAAACATAAATACTTTCTTGCATTTGGATTCATAGCATATGTCATTGCAGATGTCAATAATGAAAATCTAATCCATCTTTTAGAAGGCTGTTTGCAGCATTTTTGCTTATGCAACACCATTCCTCATAAGAGTTATTATTTCCGTCTTCTTTCTTGCAGCATCAGTTGAAGCTTGTAGGAGAAACATAAAATTCAATGGTTCGGTGGCATGTTCGAAGGTGGAATCTCAGCATGTTGATGCTCGTGTGTTTATGCTTACTCATCCAAAAGAATTTGATGTGGTATGCATTTGTTACTTTTTGTGGTAACTTAAAAGGTATAGATATGCAGATATATAAAATCATGATTAATGCCTTCTGCTTTCTGGTTTTGCAGGTTGATCTTGATCCCTATGGTTCCCCTTCAATATTCCTGGACTCTGCAGTTCAATCTGTTGTGGATGGAGGCATGCTGATGTGTACAGCAACCGATATGGCGGTCCTTTGTGGGGGTAATGGCGAGGTGTGCTATTCCAAGTAAGATACTCCAGTCTTCATTTCAACTTTGTTTCTGAATTTCTGAGCCTAAGCATTTTATTGATCATGGGTTCAGATATGGTTCTTACCCATTGAGAGGGAAATACTGCCATGAGATGGCTTTGAGGATTCTTCTTGCAAGCATCGAGGTACTTTTATTTCTGTGAAAAGGCATTTATTTGTTGACTAAGAACACATATGAAAAGTAGTCAGTTGTTTACTGGGCAGACTACGCTTGAAATAATATTTTGGTTATCTTGCTAATCTTTTGTTTTAGAAAGAAGTTATTGATTTTGGCATCTTGAAAGTAAATGAATCAGTTAAACTATTTGACCCTGTTCTTGATATCTGTTGCTTCTCCTTATCTCTTTCAATTCTTTTTTTCTTCCTTTGGCATTTGTTCTCTTCATCACTAAAGCTTAGGTATTTCTCTATAATAGTGCCATAAAGGGATAATCTTATAACGGTTTTTAATCTGATGCAAATTTTTCTCAATTTCTTTTTGGGAACGCAGAGCCATGCAAATCGCTACAAGCGGTACATAGTTCCTGTGCTGTCTGTACAAATGGACTTCTATGTTCGAGTTTTTGTTCGTATATACACGTAGGCCCTTTTTTTTATTTTATATGAATAACTTCCAGATTGAAATAGGACTCATATCATGATCACTTAAAATGAAGGTTGAATTGATGCAGTTCTGCAAGTGCGATGAAGAACACTCCTCTTAAGCTCTCATATGTTTATCAGTGCACTGGTTGTGATTCTTTTCATCTTCAATCCATTGGAAGGACTCTCTCCAAGGTCTGTTTCCTTTTTTGATGTCAAATTACTGGTTATTTGTCTTTGACATGTACTTGACTTTCAATTTTTTTCCATGCATGCCGATTAGGAAAGTAGGATACTGGCATTTATGCTCACTATTTTGTACTGAGAAACACAGTATTTTGTAATCAAGATCTTGTATAAGCATTACCACATGCCAAAAAACATTTATTTATTTTTTAATATCAGCAAGACAACAGTAAAAAAAGGCATCTCTTTACTCACCATGAGTGCTAATAAATCTTTGATTTTCTTTCCTAAAAAAGGCCTTGCTTATTGTTGTATATATAAAGAAAATAATAGTCAGCAGTGTCATCATATCAACACAGCTGGTGTGTTGTGATATTAACATTGTTTTTGGTTCATTTTTTATTAAATTCTTAGTTCTGGTTACCATACTAGTCCTTAATGCATAATTAGAATTAGCTTTTTTTTTACTTAGGGGTAAAGTTGGGTAATATTGATATCAATTTACCAACTAAGCTTAAGTTTAAAACTGTTGACGATACCAAACAAGGATAAAAGATCCAAAAACTGAACTGAATTTATTCAGTTTCAGTTTAGACGAAAAACTGAACTCTTGAGGTTTTTCCTTTTTCTAATATGATGACAAAGTGCAAAACATATCTATCTTATTATGTATAGTTTTTTTTAAATATGCAGTATTTTGGTAAAGCCAAATTATCATAAATTTTGTAACAAGAAATTGATACAAACCAAATTACCAGATTACTAAAATATTTTTAACTGAATTTATTATTTTTTTTCAGATTACCAGACCCAATTTACCAAATTTATATTTTGTCAGATTACGAAAGTCAAATCTGTTTCTAGTACCAAACTTTCATCTTTAGTTTTGAGTAGCCACCACATCCACTGCAAATTTCTTGATGTTGTGGATTCAACTCCTCTTTGAAAGATAGAAACTGCCCTTATACAATCAAGAAACGAAGTATGGTGTTGGTAATTCAAAACAAACAAGCCACCTTTTAGTTATGCTATTAAGACTAATACAGAATGAGAACTAGGAATTGTCTAAGAATGGACGAGGATATGAACCAAACTCAAGTAAAATGTTCTAATTGCTTTTGTCTGTAGTAAGCATGACAACTGATGCTGCATTTGGTGTGACAAGTGTAAATTTTACCTAGGGACATAAATATATCTATTTTCTTGGGTAATTTAGTTGCATGTCTTATAAAGAAGAACAGGAGAAATAATGAGGATAAATTAGTCCTGGAGAATTTTTGGTGGCATCTTTTCAAATCTTAAGGGATGTCTCTGTTTTATAAAATAATTTTAAACTTAAAAATTTTTGACATGGGATCTTCCTTTATCTTCAGAATAACAGTGTGAGATATCTACCTGGATTTGGTCCTGTTGTTCCCCAAGAGTGTAGCGACTGTGGGAAGAAATTTAACATGGGTGGACCTATCTGGTCTGCTCCCATCCATGATCAGGAGTGGGTGACTTCCATATTATCAGATGTGAAATCTATGAAAGATAGATATCCTGCTTACGAACGCATCTCTGCTGTAGTGACTACAATTTCAGAGGTTAGCTTTTATTAATTGTTTTTCAATTTGCTTGCAAATCTGTGGCCTGATTTGACAGTTGAATCAAATTATTCAGGACAGCCTACTACAATGTTGATGGTGGAAGTAGAACATGGTAGTGTTTAGACACTATTCCCAAGATGATATGTGACATGGGTTAATAAAATTATTTAAGTTTTTGCTGTACCAACTGATGTTGCACAGTTCCATAATTTTACATGAAAATTTAATTTTTTCTGCTTATTTTGGCCATAACTGGGTGGTGACTTCTTGTTTCTGCTTTCCTTTGTTGATGTTTAGTAGTAATTGTACAAGCTATATTTTGTTTTAAAAAAATTTGATCTTACAAGCTATATCTACCACTTGTACTTCCCTGCATCTCTTGAATTATAACTTCTGTGATAAGATTATCTAAAATCAACTAACTAAATTATTTGTAACAAGTGTTGCATTTACAAATAATTTATGTGCCTTATGCTGAAGTGATAATTATTTTTCCAAATTTGCTGTTGTTAAGAATCTTGTTTTACATGAGAATCATATGTATCTGAACCTGGGGGTGTCACTTGAACCTTCAACCTCAACTTAGTTGAGGAGTAACCAACCAACTCTATTAAGTTGGTATAGCATGCTTATACTAGATTTTGGTTGTTCATAGTATTAGAAGATTCTTTTGGTATAAGAATGCATATGTATGGACCTCTTATCCTTGATAAGCCGGAAAGCCAAAGTGTTATTGCTGATTTCCCCATTCTGGAACTTTATGCAGGAATTGCCTGATGTTCCCCTCTTTTTGAGTCTGCACAACCTCTGTGCAACTCTAAAATGTACTTCACCATCAGCAGTGATGTTCCGATCGGCAGTTATCAATGCAGGTTATCGTATCTCTGGAACTCACGTGAATCCACTTGGGTTAAAATCTGATGCCCCAATGGATGTTATTTGGGACATAATGCGCTGCTGGGTAAGAATTCCCTTTCATTTCCTTTTTTTTATGCAGTTTAATGTACTTCAAAGTTGATTTCAATTGTAATACAAATTGAATTTCAGTGATTATCAACTATTTGAAGTGGCACACGCACACACTGGCAGACTGCCTTCATCTTTTGTGAAGGAATAACATTTACTTGTCTATTGCACGATGTATTAAGGATTAGATGATTGCTTGCATGTTATGCTGCATTCTCTAAATGCTCCTGGGACGGTATGGAATTTTGACATTGATGTAATGGTTTCTTTATATTGAAGGTCAAGAATCATCCAGTTAAAGCACAGCCACCTGACCAGCCTGGAAGTGTGATACTTGCTAAAGAACCAAGTCTTGAAGTATGTTTCTAGTGGAACTCTGAATGCTCCTTCAGAAACAAAAAAACACCTCAATTTTTCAACTTCTTCTCTCTTACTATATACACAGTGACACATATATGTATAAAAGTAGAGACTGAGAAAGCTGGCACCCAACTAAATCTGTGATATTTCTTTTGTACAGGCAAATTTTGCTCGAGCTGTTGCATCGCTTAGCAAGGCGCAGGCAAAGAAGATTGCTCGCTTCCTTCCAAATCCTGAAAGGCATTGGGGTCCAAAGGTAAGGGCAGGTCGACAAATCACCAGCAAACACGTCTCTCTTCTTGGTGCAGAAGCAGTGAATGGTTGTCTTAACCGTGAAGATGGTGATGAGCCCAATGGTAAGCGTCAAAAAACGGACGATCCGACTTCAACTTCGGAAAATTAGCACTCAATGGTTGCTGCCCACGAATTTAATTTGTTCTCCGATGAGTCATGGTAAAGAAAATTTTCCTGTAAGTTTGTTCAAAAGAGATTGGAAGGGCTTGCATTTTGCAGCCAGGGAAGGTGCTCTTCCAACTGATTGTTATTGTTTCAAGCAAAAAGAGAGAAACTGAGTGAACTTTTTAGTGAATGTTGAAGCAAATTTTGACAGTTTTAGGTATTGGAAATGTACGATGTGATTTTGTTGCTTGCAGTCAATATAATTTATTGATTTACAGCCTCAATGTTAGTTATATCTGATATTTTTAGCATCCTCATTTGTCAAATAAGTGCTACCATCTTTCAGAAAGTCGTAGTAGTATTGTGGTGAGTATTCCCGCCTGTCACGCGGGTGACCTGGGTTCGATCACCGGCAACGGCGACTTAATTTTTCATAATCCGGGATTCTGCATGTTAAATAAGAAAACTGCAACCATCTTTCAAAATGTCGTTGTAGTATAGTGGTGAGTATTCCCGCCTGTCACCCGGGTGACCCGGGTTCGATCCCCGGCAACGGCGATTTACATTTTCTTTAAAACTCTCGAAATAGAACTTTCAGCGATTTCTTTTTTCTTTTTTTTTTTTAAAGTAATGGTTTTCTATCACTTCTTTTCCATAAGACCATATCTGGACTGAAATTTAAAAATATTCTTTCTATATTTTTTAAAATAAAAATTATTTTTCAAACGAATTATAAAATTATGAATTAGAAATATTTTTAATATTTATAGGAATAAAACTACGAATTTACATCGATCAATACGCTAGAAGAGTTGTGCATGCATCTCAATAATATTATAGGCATATATAATGTTATTGATCATGGTCAGTACTTGGACTTATCATCTTTTATTGGTAGAAGCAAGCGCTTCTATTTGCTTACTTCAAAACAAAGCTTAGGAATAGACTTAAAGCCTGAAATACCATGTTTATATCAATAATGGGCATAGAAATCCTTTTGAAATTAGTGACCGAAACAATTTTCACGTTCTGTATGGGAGCCTTTTAAATCACTGTCCTACTTTGTAAAGAATTACAAATTATGATAAATAGTTTTTGGTGAGGAAGAAAGAAAAACGGACAAAGGAATCTGCCTTGGAAACCCGAAGCGATGTATTTTAGTAAAGAGGACAGAGAAATGGAGTTTTGCAAATTGCATGAATTTCATCTTGTCATGCTGAGAAAACATGGTTGAGAATTCTAAGTAACCTAAACTCATTATTAGCTCGGACGCTCAAAGCCAAATATTTTCCAAGAAGGATATTGGAGCTAATCCTAGTTTTACTTGGAGAAATTCGATGGTTGCAAAGGAATTGCTACAACATGGACTATGGTGGATTGTTAAAACAAGTCAGCATGTGAACATATGGGTGGATCCATGGTTACCTAGACACCAAGATATGATATTCGAAGTTTGTGCATTGAAAGCCTTTAAAGTATGACAGTAATTGACCTGCTTAACGCAGATAAGGTCAATTAGAACGTGGATATGGTGAAAGGAATATTTATCGAGGAAGAAGCTAATCTGATCAATAGTATTTTCCTGAGATTTCGCTGTAGGGAAGATAGATATGCATATGGTACTTGTCTCCATATGATAAATATTCGGTAAAATCTGCATACCACCTACTACGAGGTCGTCCTTTATCTCCGATGCAGTATGAAATAAATATCTGAAAATATATGTGAAAGTTCGCAATCCCGCCCAAAGTAAGAAACTTTATTTGGTACTTACTACAAAAAGCTCTCCCAGCAAAATTAGTCTTGAAAGAGAGAGGTATGGAGTTGGAGACGGGATGCCCAAAGTGTAAGTTGGAGGAAACTGTTGAGAACACTTGCATAGAGTGTGAGAAAGTAAGGAATTGCTAACGGTTAATGGATCTCAAGGAATTGCTGTCGGTTAATGGACCTCAACATTAATGAAAAGGATAGCAGGGATCTATGGTTGGGGTAGAGGGGAAAATCAAGATGCTATCCAAGGATCAAGTCTGTAAAATACTCTGTTGCCTTTGGAGACTCTGGTTCGAACGAAATGAGGTACATATGGCTGGGTAAACCTTTTGCTGATCAGATTATTGTTTACTTAGCAAAAAAATTCCTAACTAAACTGTGATATGCCCAGGACATCAAAAGACGACGGGATACACAGGGTACAGGCGAGGGCTCTGATGCAAAATGGTTAGCACTATCGTTGGGAGTATCAAAATGCAATATCGATGCTGCCATCTTCGACACTAGTGAAGAAGCGGGTTACGATGCAGTGGTTAGAACTCAGAAGGTCAGGTATTGCTTGCTCTCTTAGGCAAACTCCACGGATGCAGGAACACTTATTCGGTAAAACTTTTAGGATGTGAGAACAACTTGAATTACATTACCTCCAACTATCAGACCCAGGTAGAGTTGAAGTAGACACATTGAAGGTGCATCGGGTGCTGACAACGAACGAAGAAGACAACTTAGAATTTAGCTTGTTGATGATTGCAAATTCTAATTGTCTATCTAGTCCAATATTTTGGTTTGATGGGTAAGACAACATTGTAATAAAATGGTTCATAGCATTACTCGCACTGTTTGTTGGTTTCCGGAGTCCCAAGTTTGAAGAATCTCCCACTGGATATTGCTTTAATGCCCACTTAATATTATGAATGAATTCCTTTTAAAAAAAAAGCATAACTTACAACTAAATGAAGAAATCTTCGAATTATTAGATCAGAACTTTTTCTGAGAAGCCAAACACGCAGCACAAGCCATTCCGTGCAGGTTGAGTATCTCCCCCGTGGACTTTGCTATCTTGGGTTCAAGACCCTTTACATGCTTTATAAGGCTTAGCAAAATACAAACTCACACAAGCCTATATGTCCTGTAGACGTGTAATTGTAGGCATTGAGAGAAATACCAAAAGCATATAAACATTAAAATGAAATCGTGATTAAGGATTTCTGTTTGCTCCTCTGGATAAGTGTAAGCATAATGTTGAAAACTTACTTTAGCTTTCTTTCAGTTCTCAACACAAACTCTAAAAGACGGGAAACCAAACAAGTAAACGTTGTTATTCAAATTCAGTACTGTATGGAACTATATCTTATTGTTCTTCTATGCTCATAGCATTTTGTAAATAAATAAACCTATATCCAACAGCTTCCAGACCGGATCCCTGACTTTTGATTTATCAGGAGACAAATAGAAGAGAAAACTAAAGGAGGAAGGAGAGTAATAATACTATTTGAAAAGACTATCCATCCCATAAATCATGGAAAATTAATGTTATTTGAAGCTAACCAAAATCCTGGCTTAAGCTTTTCCATTGGGTGCGTTAGAGGGGTTAAGCTCATCCCAAGCTTCTATCCATGTGACCATGGCATCTGCAAGCTTGTCAAAGTAAGGATCAACCTTGGCAAGCTTCTCTTTCACCTGCTTTGACAGTTCAATATAGCACTTTTGGACAGTGGTGCAATCTTTTGGAAGCACAGCCGACTGGAAAAATGGGATGATCTCTTCCTGCCAGAAGATGCCTTTGTATTCTTTCTTCAGATTCACAAATGGGTTGCTAGCTTTGCTGTGAAAGATGTAGGGCAAACCTGTCTTCACCCCCAACCCCAAGTGATCACATATCACCTGAAAAAAATTACCAAGCTTTCAGTTATTTACAGTTTTCTCTGATGGGATGCAGCAGATCGTAAATGGCAAGACTGGGAAAAAAGAAAAACAGTAGGTTACCTTGGTGCACCAACCAGCCCACATATCGTCATAGCGGCCAATTGGCTGACCATCACCCATCAGTCCAAAGTACATTGCAGGCCCAATCAACTCACGGTCGAATGCCAAGTTCATGCCACACATAGGGAACAGGGTTCCCTTTGGAATCGTCAAGACAGCATCCACATACCTGACAATATGAAATACAAGTTAGTGAAAATTAAACTGGGAAGACATTGGTGGTTGTTTGTGCAGGTACATGAAGAGTAACCTAGTATTTCTTTCAAGAGGCTTCACAAGCTGTGTTGGGGCATCGTAATCTGGGATGTTAAGCCAGAGGCCGTGAGAAACAGCAGTTGGAACACCCTCACGGAGACTGAAAGGATATCCACGGACAAAATCTGCACCATCACGGAAAGGGTCATACAGTGTATTGAAGAAAAAGGGAGTTGACGGACTGAGAAGGTTCTTGATGTGCTGCTCAAGTGCATTAATGGCTTTTCCAGATGGATCCTTAGCAACCTACGAATCATTAATACTTAAATCAGTAAATACTTACAAAAGGGAAAAGCGAAAGGAAAAACACGTGATCTCATTGGAAGACATCCTTAGATTAACCAGTCTGGTAACGAAAGAACACAATCTTGTTCATGTTCATAGCATCAAGAAAGAATATCTACATTTGGTTAACCCTGACAAATTGACAAAACTCAGGAAAAGTACTGATATTTCATTCTCATATCAGCAAGGAAGATGATCAAGCAATCAGAATTTTCAATTATTATACCAGTAATGTGAAAATACGGTCAAAATATCAGTCAACTGCTTGGACAACTACACAACATTTAAAATTCTTTTTGAAATATCACAAAAAATATTTACTAATTTTCCCATATAAAGCGCCATATCAGAATAAAATCTACCCTTTAGTTGAATGCTATTTTCAAAGGAAACCAGAACATTAGGCTGCATGATAACGACCTAAAGAATCATGCAGTGCAAGCTATATTTAATTATTGTACATACCCACATGAAAAAGAAAAGGTGAAGCCCCTTTTCGATAATAAGTAGAAAACAGATCTGTAAATTTATAAAGATCTTGAAATTTCACAGCTATGGACCACATTCTGAATCAATTATTTATTCGTTACAGACACATTATCATGATTTGGCATGTGGAGAACTGTCAAAACAGCGCATTCCAAACAGAATATTTTTTTTTAATCTAATTCCATAGTCAAACAAAGCTGATGCATATAAGAATCATATAAATACAAAGAACACCGTCACATCACATTAAAAAAGAAATAAGAACAAAGCTTGAAACTTCCAAATCTAGTATATCAGAGAGCACGAATGGGGCTATCTCTGATAAAGAGCTTGTGGGTCAAATTTGATCCAATAAATTATTGAGCGGGAGAGATCTGAATAGTTTACTGACAATCGTGCACAAAAGTGAAAACCAGATGCAACTGTTTGACACAAGATAACAAGCATCGATTTTGCAATCTGCATCAATGTTTTGTAAGATGCCATGATGTGATTTCACTGACAGATGAGTTTTTCTCGCATCCAGTCAATAAGAGTTGAATTAGGGGTTAGGGACTATGTTCACTTATCATATCTACACATGATATTGAGGATTCCGAAATCAAAAACACAGAACATGTAACTCAATATCATCACCATAATTACTCTCATCATAAAGTAAAAACAAGAAAGAGCACGAAAGCAAAAATTGCATGCAAAGCATGATGGAGAATGTATGTTGATCAAATCCACAAATCACACCAAGAGAAAATAAAAAAGAAATACAAACACCTAAGAAACCAAATCGACCAAATTCCTAATATTACAACGTCAAAATTTATACAAAATAGCAAAAACCCAGATAGTAAAGACACGGAATTCAATCTTTTTTATCAAAGAAAAAGACTTACAAAGCAATCATCATCAATGGTGAAAATATATTTCTTCTTGGACACCATGTAACCGAAGCATCGGCAAGCGGAATCCTTGAAGGAAATACAGGAGGCCTTGGGGCCCAAGATCTTATTAATATCGTTCCTATTATAGAGCTCGTAGTCAAAACCATCAGGTACCTTGATGATTTTTGATGGGTCACCATCTTGGACGATGATCAGATGGTAGGGTTGAAAGAAGGGCCTCCACATCTCGAGAAAGTCGAGATTCCTAATGGTGGGGATGACAATATCAAGCTCATCTTTCAACAACGGTGTGTTATCAATTACAGGTGCCCCACCAGTAGTAGCAGGCTCAACCATTGTAGAGATTTGGGGGAGTTGCAGAGAGGGATTTGGAGGGGGAAAGAGGGTAATGTGAAAAGAGGAGTTTGTACGGGAGTATTATATGGGAGGGTTCGTGGGAAGCGGAATGAGCGGCAGGTGCGGAGGGGTAATTTAAGACGCGTCTGAATTTCTCTGGTAATAAAGAATTGTTCCAATGGCCTTTGCCGTTATTTATGGGGAAAACGCGTTCTTAGATTTCATTCACTTCTTTTTTACCCCAAAATCCTTTTTTAAGTTAATAAATATTTATATATATATATATATATATATTTCTTTAATCAAAAATTTCATATATTTTATTTTTTATAAAAAAAAAAAACATCTAAAAGATACAACTAAAAATATAATTTTATTCGAATCTGTAATTGTTGATATTTATTACAAAAAAGTAATAATTAAAACTTAAGTTAATAAATATAAATGCATATATCAAATTTGTTTCACTAACTTTTATAATAAAGTTGTTATTAACTTTCAGGACATAGTTATAATTATCTTATAAATTTATGAAAAATAACGGATAATTTTATTAATATAAGTGAGTAAAATCTAATAATTTCATAAATAATAAACATACAAAATATAAAAAAATTTATAATTTTAGTTATGTCATTTATTACCACAGTTTAATTATATGATTTATTTTAATAAAACTTATAGTTGATAAATATTTTTCTGTGTAAATTTTATAAATTATACGTATTAAGGTTCAAAATAAAATAAAAGTATAAAGAAAAATTTAAAAAAAAAAATATGCATTGCCACTTATAAAAAGGAAGAGGGAAGCAAACTTAATGCAGTTTATTAATTCGATTGTAACACTAATTTCAATAATTATACAGTTACGAAGAGTTTAACAAGTTAAAAAATAATAAATTTATTATTTATTATAATTTTTAAATAAAAATAAAAATTAAATAATTTCGAATATGAATTTTTATTCGTGAAATGTGTAGACAAAAAGAATTAAAAATAAATCCAAAAACTTTATCATTAATTAAATATTTTAATAAAATTATAATGCCTGCCTAACGTAAATCAAAAATATTAATTAATCTCATAAATACCGGATTACCTCCCCAAACCAAACCTAATCTAATCTTATTTTTATTGAGGCAGTGTAGACTTTTTTAATATTTGACTTTAATTTCTATTTTTTTTTAATTAAAATTGATTATTATTTCAAAAACTAATTTAGCTTCAATATTATTTGATTAGTGAGTCAATATTTTCAAATAATTTTTAATGTGTAATGATTTATATTGATTTATATAATAGATAAGTAAAATCAAAATATGACACATTAATTCTTTTTTTATTTATTTTTTAAATTAATCTAAAAAAACAAAATAAATTTAAAATGATGATTATATAGTAATTATTTTTTAAAATATAAAAATAAATATTAATTTTTAGTTAACTATATATAATAATAATAATTATTATCTATTAAGTTTTTAATTAAAAGTAATAAAAGAGTTATTTATTTAAAATTTCAATCTAAGTATAAAAATAAAAATTAACTTTTAGTCGAATACAAACATATATATATATATATATATATTAGTTATTTATTTGAATTTTTAATTACTTAAAATTATAAAATATATAAACTTTTGACACGTATTTCTCTATTAAAATGTTATTTATTATTCTAACATATATCTTGTAGATGATATAACAATAGCTTTGGATCTAAATTTTTAATATTATATTCTTACTTTGATTTTATTGCTTATCATAATTGTAAATAAATGGTAATGCAAATTTTGACTTTATTTACTTCAAACAGATAACATTATATGATTATATTATATTTAATTAATCAAATTTAGTTACAAACATGCTGTCATTACTAAGCAGAATAAAAATATAGTTAAATATTTTTTTAAAAAGGTTAAAATCTCGTTAATTAGGGCATTAACTTTTTAATAAAATTGGGCCCAACAGTTTGATTTGATTGAAAATCCACTCTCGTATGGTACTTAAAAACCTATTCCTCTATATAATTCCACACACTTTACTTGTTCGTGCCCTCAATTATTTAAAATGGATTTAAACAATATTTTATATAAATATTTAATGAATTTAAAAAAAATAATAATATTTATGTCGGTTAAATCTATGATTATATCCGAAATATCAAAAAAAAAAAAAAAAACGCTCTGTGTGATTCATTTTTTCTTTCTTAATCTAATAATATATGTTAGAGAACATAAATATATATACACAAGGGTATAATGGGCCTATACATCTCTTCTGTACACACAAAAAAGTTGGGTTTTTTTTGCCCTTTTCAGTAAGATGAGTAGACTCTAATGTGAAGTCCATTAGGTGCTTCAACTCTTGGAAATTTCATCAGTTTGTCTCCTCCAACTTCTTCCCATCTGCTCCCAAGAAAAAAGGAAGAACCCATCTTGTTAATTCAATTTCTAGCTCTGAAAAATTTTATAAAAGGAAAACAGGTGTTTGTTTTTACCTGTATCTAGTTACAAAGTAGTGAAGAAAAGTAGAAATTTCTGCTATGCCTAGTTCTTTCCCAGGGCATTGTCTGCTTCCCCCACCAAATATCAAGAAGTAACTTTGTGACTCCAAACCCTTGTCCTGTATGCAGTAATTTTTTTTGGATTCAGTATGATATTTTTCATTAACAGAAAAATTACAGCAAGTTAAAAAAGGAAGAGGGGAAAGAAGACGAACCAGCCATCGCCATGGATTGAATGCTAGTGGATCAGGATATAGATATGGGTCATAATTTATCTCTCTGGTATAAACATAAATTCTCCATCCTTTTGGAATCACAAATCCTGAAACAACCAAAACTTTGATCACCCACTTGTAATTTTTTTTACTATTCACACTACCAAATCTTTGTTTTAGGAAAACATGTTGTTAGCCATGGGAGATGTTTCCCAAATCCCTCCAACCCAAGATAAAGTTTCTTTCTCTGTTAAAATCAAAATTGGTTTACATAAAGATATGCAAAGATTGAGCCAAAAAAAAAAAGACTCTTTTTCATCAGAAAGAGTTCTATTCTTGTCAAAAATCATTGAAACAAGACATGGGTCATCAAGGGAATTGTCTAGCTGGATTGGTAGGTATGCCATGTAAATCATGATAGAGTGAGGTCCACTCAGGGAGCTGATCTCATGTTCATGACATCTTTTACATGTTTTCATGTAATTATATATCAAATATATATATACATATATATATATATTTCCCTATATGAAAAGTTGTGTATGATTACCATTCACTTCCATTTCTTGAGTAGTTTTCCTCAAAACTCCATTAACAATTGTAGCTAATCTTGAAGTCTCAAAGATCACCTGCATACAAATAATCAAGCATAAATTTTACCAGTCATTTTTTTTTTTTTTCAAAGCTTCTTCAAATCAAAAGTCTGTACGATTAATATATTTAGTGAATAAAGATCTGTTACCGCTCGTGTAAATCGCATCGATTTAAGGTCACTCCATTCAATAGGATCCTCCGGCCTTTTCCTTTGTCTAATTGCAATATGTTCTTTCTGTAACAACAAGTTCAAACACCAAAATCAAAACAAGTTATTTATTTTTTTTCTTTTCATATTCCTAATAAACAAGCTCTTGTTTCCTTTTTCAACACTTACTCTAAGTTCTTGTAGAACTCTTGGATGATCATGCAGATACTTGACTGCCATCATTGAAGTAGTTGAAACCGTCTCGTACCCAGAATACAGTATTGTAATTATTTGATCAATTATCTGTTCATCACTTAATCGATATCTACTTTCTTCATTTCCCATCAAATAATGAAGCATGTCTTGGTGGGTTTCTGGAGAAGCCCTTCTCTCTTCTATCAGCTCTCTTAGCATGCTAATAATGTTTTTTCTTGCCTGCAACATAATATACATTCTCAGTCATGTTAGCTTATATTTAAACACATAAAAAGCTTCAATCTTTACATGAAAAGTGTTGAAGATTACCTGGAATCCACGACGATAATTTGTGCCTGGAAGATCAATAGGAAGAGACAAGGTTCCTAGCACAAGCTTGAAGAATTCAGCCATGAATTCGTTGGCCTTTGGACTTGATTCAACACCAGCTATCTGCTTGAGTGATGAAAGGAGTGCCATCTACAAAACATGTATATACATATAGATTAGAACAGGGGAAAAATGAAGTGAAAAACAATACAAGAAAAGTTTGAATGACGATGAAACAAACCTCTTTAGTCTTATCTTGAATGTTGATGATTTTTTTATCCCAATCTGCAAGGTGGGTTCTCATGAAATCATCAATTTTAGGCAAAAGCTGGTCTCTGATGATTGAAGGACTGATTAGAGCAAGCAATGCACCTCTCATTTGCTTGTGGGTAGAACCATGAACGGCTGCAATGTTGGATTTACCCAAGATATCAAGCATGGATTGAGGGTAGCCAGGGACTAACCCTTTTGCCTCATTCATCAATATGTATCTGTTCACCTCTGGATCCATGGAAACAATTGTAGGACACCCCAGAATATGTGATTTGAAAAAACTGCCATACCTGTTTTTCAATAAACAAACCAAGATTATGTTATACTCATTTTAAAAAAAAAAAAAAACATGTTTTTTTAGTGTTAATGGAGTTGAATTTACAAGAAAACCCCTATAAACTGTTGATACTAACACAGATGTATTGGTCCATAGTTGGGTATAGTTAGTCAAATCTCCCCCATAAGTATGAAATCACTTATAATTTTATAATTTCATTGTTACTATCTCTTTAAGCCATTTTAATCTAGGAAAGGTCTCAGGAAGGATGAAACTCCCATAGCTCTAGAGAGTGATTTTGTTCAAAAATGTATCTGAAGCGAAGAGAGTGAAGCTTTGAAGCCACTCCAGAGCAGATGAGGAGGAAGAAGAAAAAGAAGAAGAAGAAGAAGAAGAAGATCACCTTGCTCTCTTGTTTTTCATAAAGTTGGGACCATGTTTGAGGAACTCAGTGGTTTCTCCAAAGATAGGCCAACCCATTGTGCCAGGAGGAAGACCCTTCTTCATATATCTAACCTCATTCCATCTCAACAAAGAAGCACAGGTGCAGAGCACCAAAAAGAATAAGACAAGAACCACCATGAAAACAGCCATTGATGATCTCAAAAGAGAAGCTTCAAGCCCACTTTCACCAGACCTGTAAAAAATGGTATGGGCTCTGTTCTCCTTCCAGTTTTAGCCAGAAATGCAAACACAGAGACATACATATATATAGACGCTCAATCTAAAGCAGAGTGAGAAAGAGGTTATTTGCTACTTGGCATCCTACTAGAAAGGGACCCTACTTAGGACCCCTAGTAATAAAAGCTTACCCAGAAAATTAAATTGAGAAATTTCCTTTATCAAGTCGAGCCAACCGATTGTTTTTAACCAAAACAAAAAAAAATGGTAAGAGTAATTAAAAGTAAATGTGGAGAAATAGAAAGAAACTGGAGAAGAAAAACTGGATTTTATTTAGGGCACATGGGAAGCACCCCATTGGACCTTTAAACAAAAAGCACAGCCCTAAAGTCTCCAGTACTTCACATGTCTCTCAACAACATCTGCCCTCTTGAATTTACCAAAAACACCCACAAAATTAACTCAAACTTATACACAGGTTTAACCTAATTTCTTTTTAAATTTAATTTCATCACTTCCACTTTCACGGGTTTAATTACAGACAAATTTTAATTCCAAAAAAGTTACACTCTTTGACTCTCTGCTTTCTTTATTATTATATTTTTTTTCTTTTTCATTCTTTAACGAAGCTCTTTCTAAGCGGCAGCTGTCACATCTACACTTTCAACCTTCTATTTTTTATTTTTTTATTTTATTCTTATTTGGATTATTAAATTCTGTATTTATTTATTTTGACAGCAAATCATGAAATTTTCACTTTTTTTTTCTTTAAAAAATTGGACCCTTTTCTAATATTTTTTTCTTTTGAAAAATTTATCTACTTTCTAATAATAAGATATTAAAATTTTCACTTTCATAAGAATTTAAATTTCTTTTTTTAATAGAAAATGCATTTTTTTATTTTTTATTTTTAATATTATAAATGCTCTCAATTGATCCTAAATTTAAAATTATTGATATGCCGAATGCAAAATATAATATAGAATATATTATAACTGAGAGTCGTATTTATAATTAATTAATTATTTTTGATAAAAAAAATCATTTTATTATATCATATTTGAAACTTAAATCAATGAACATATATGTGATACATTATTCTAAATCAATAAACAATTTTTAAAAAAACAAAACACTAAATGTAATTTTCAATTCAATTTTTTGTATTTTGAATTTAAAACTATAGAAAATACAAGTAATTTAAACAAGTATTTTCCTATGTAGTTTGCCTTACCTCATTGTATGCTATTTAGGGGGCTCCTACACAAAATAATTATTCTTTTGTAGATGAAATAATTATTATAATAACTCTAAAAAGAAATTATTGTAATAATACTCGGGGTATATTTCACGTAGTTGATTTGTTAGGTACATTATTACTAATACCTCCATCATATAATTTTTTTGGGATTAGTATGTATTATATATCATTTAAGTTCAAGAAGAACCTATTAAGCTTTCTTCACTCAAATACCTTAAATTTTATAATGAAATAGTATTTACACATCTTTTGTAACGGCCCCGAAAATTTAAATGAAGATGTATGTATAAAAAATTTTAAATGCAGAAGCGAAATAAAAATTTTGATTAATATCCCTTTACACAATAACTAAAAATGTATTCAACATATGAAAGAATAAGCTGATTAAAAGAAATACTCGAAATAAAAACTATAAATAGAACTATAAAGTCTCTAGACGTCTAACTCACCGTCATCCTGTGGAACGGGTTCGGGAATCACATCTTCCTGATCTGAAATGGTTAAGTAAGGAATAAGCTACATTATCCCAGTAAAGACATCACATTATCTCACTGCCACAGAAGTAAAGATTGGCAGAAAACAAAAACAACTAATGGAGCATAATTTATAACAAATTCATTTATTAATAATAAAAACTTTTACTGTCCACTTACCTCGGTGAAATTTGTGAAAATAACATATGAAGACAATAGCATTATAACCATCATAAAATCATATACACTTAGTAATATAGCACATGTCATACTTTTGCACTTCAATAATCAGGCAACAAATTTCCTCTTTTACCAGCCTATTAGTATCCATAGGGGGTCCCCCCTACACGTGAACCATTAACATTAATAACCTGATTCCAGGGCCGTTCCCATACCCCGTCCAGTAAGGGCGCCAAAATAATAAACCTCA
>NW_019014678.1:2251369-2264276 GCF_000150535.2 Carica papaya | reverse complement strand
CTCAATGGTTAATTTACACACACCAACTAGCAGGTGCAGAATCATCCAACGTTAATTGCTGCGAACAAAGAAAATCGAAAAGCTGATTTCTTCTCGGTGTCTGAAAAATCTGAAAATCTCCTCCTTGCTTCTGGTTCTCCTCTCAGCCTCTCTTCTCCAGTGAGAAGGCCCGATCTAGGCTCCTGTCACTATTTGCTTTCTACACTACCAGAGGTATTTGTTCAATATTTAACGCTATATGATTCATGATTGTTGTAATTGGCCTCACAATCACCTTTTTCTTTTCTTTAATTCGTTGACTGAAATTTTAAGTTTGGTCTGTTGCTGTTGACTTGTGTTGTAGTTGTGTTGTGCTGTGCTGTGTTATTGAACTTGGAATTTATATGCATTTGCACCTTTTGTTTAGTGTACGGGTGGGAGTGAACAGTGGTGGTGGCCGCATCTAACTTGATTGAGCGGCTCGCTTGATTGCTGGTTGACATAGAAGGTTGCCAACTGCAAATTGCTAATTAGTGAGTAAAACTGAGTTAGCTTTTTTTTTTTTTTTTAATTAACTGTAACCCATTAAATTAAAATTATAGGAGCCGGGAAACCTTGAAAAAGTCTTGAAGTTCTATCTAGTTTTTTTTTGCTTCTGGAAGATTAAATTTTGATATGGTCTTACTGACTTGATGGACCAAGTGGATGTTAACTTTGTGGTTCAGTTAGGCTGATAACAGGTTTAATGCTTTATAAGCTTGCTCTCAGTCCCGTAGAGATTAATTTTTGTCTGCTCATAATTGTCAGATTTACATATCTGACTGAGGACAGTTTATTTTGCTTATGAATGTTAGACTGGCTGTGAACAAGCTAGCAGAATATCATATTTGATTCGCATTATTGTGGTGCCGTTGTAATTTGTCACCAAGTTAATGACCATGTCTTCTCTTAGTTAACTATGAACTGAAGTAGGAGAAGAGTATTATGATGACTGTTAGGTTTGCTTCCAATTTTGTATAGTGAGATAAAAGAGGGCTAAACTGAGATGGCAGTTAAAAGTCCAAAATGAATTGTCAGAAACGCGAAAAGAAATGCTACAATCTTATTGGTTCATCTTAGAATATTTCCAGTTACAGTTTGACATTTGAAATGTTGAATTGTTAATCAAATGCGATTGAACCTGTGGAGGAGTTCATTAATGCATAGCCTCAGAACAAATATCAGTGGTGAATTTAAAGTTATTATTGACGAAAGGTTTCTCAAAACTTGAGCAAACTCTTTATTGATGTATTTGTCATAGGCTTCCATTTTTTAACTAGGGAAGGTATGAAGGTTTGAAAATTCTTAATGATTATCTAGTTCATTCAAATTGATCATTTGGTTGGTTGGACCAAAAGCATGGACAAAGTTTTGCTTGGCCTTTTGCTGTAACTGTTTTTTAAAGAAGATTATCTGCTTGGTCTAGGCTTGTTTTGATATTCCTTGTCAGTTCTTCAATCAAAGGGTATTTTTACTATGTATATCTTTAATTTTTATTTTTTTCTTGTATATTTTATGAAACAAATGCGGTTTGTGATCTCCAATGAGGTTTTTTGTACAAGAGGCGGATTTCTAAAATCTCACAAACTAGTTTTGATGTTCATTTCAAGTGTAAGTTTGGGCATTCCCTCGCCCGATTATTTTCAAGTCATTTGGAAGGAGAAGAATAGGAGGTCTTTTGATGCTTCGAGTTCCCCTTCCCAAATTTAGAGACCATTGGTTTTAAGTCTTTTGATTTTGTTCAAGGGTCATACTCTTAATGTACCGGAGGATCTGGGAATATGATAAGAATTTTTTAAGTAACTTGTAAACTCATTCTCTTCTACTTGGTTTGCATCCCATTAGTGTTTAGTTAATGTCATTTTTATTTTCCTTCAATCTCTTTTTCTCGTCTGTTGTTTCATCTTTATAACTTGTATACTTGTTGGATACCGAAGTTTCACTCGGATGGTTTGATGTTCCTAATGTTATGGCTGTTAATAGACTTGATGGACAACAATAACTGGCGACCCACTCAACCAGGGGCCGAACCTGCTGCTGACACAGGTGATTGGAGAGCTCAGTTGCATCACGATTCTCGGCAAAGAATAGTCAACAAGATGTAAGTGTTGTCTCCTCAGGTGTATTTTATTAAAGTTTGTTCCATAAAATTCGTCCCTTTGGTGATAATATTTCAGTATTTTGTTCTGGGAAATGATTATATTTCAGTACTTGGGTAATGATATTTTACATTATTGAATGATAATCGATAACTAGAACTCCAAAAGTATTACAGATGATTTGTATCAACAATGTTTTTAAATAAAAATGTCAGATTGGTGGCAGAGTGGTCTTATTTGTTACTACCTTCTTTGCATCACTTTTGACCTGGACCAGAAAGTACGGAGGTTAATGAATCTGAATTTTCTAGCCTTGATCCAATAATAGATATGTTGAAATGGTGTTACCTCTTTCTTTCTATCCCTAAAGATTAAAGAAGGTGATTCCATTTCTATTTGTCCCAGGAGACCGTGAAAATAGCTAAGAAAAACTGTTTTAACGTTAAATTAGGGTTTAGGGTTAATTTAGTAATTAAATTTTTTTTTTACTGATTTTCAGTATTAGCTAAGAGTCTTTTAACTCTACTGTCAGAGCAAGGGAGATCTGTTTCAGATTTGATTTTGATTTGGATTGATTTGTTTTATCTTCTAATTCGGATAATTTGAGAATTATCTATTAGTTTCCTAATCATAACGATACAAATATTCCAGATAAAATTTCTCTCTAATTTACACGCAAACCAGAGTTAGATTCCTGTAAACCTGGAAATTTCATCCCTAAAGTCTGTTCCCCAAATACCCCTTCACTTCCTGCATCAACAAGCTATTCCCAATTTTGTTCCCTTCTCATTCTTGATAGAGAAGATAGAGAACGCAAAATGGAAACAGTTTGAATTTGGATTCAGTTTTATCTATGCATGCTATTCACTATATAATTGCACTTGCAATTTGAAGTTTATTTTTTAGCTATTTCTGAATATTTTAGTAACATGATGTTCATGTATATAGAATGGAAACGTTGAAGAGGCACCTTCCTTTTTCTGGTCCTGAGGGAATAAACGAACTCCAAAAAATTGCTTTTAGGTTTGAGGAGAAGATCTATTCAGCTGCCACAAGCCAGGTAATTCTAACCTGCTGCATTCCGTAATTGTCGTGTTTGGCATTAAGATGCCAAATATGCTTATTTTGTTTTAACTAGCACTTTGGAATTATCAGGTAAAAATTCTGGCATGCCCATATGTGGACATTCATAAAGATATTCTATGCATGCATGTATATTGTGGAACCTGTCAATTTGCTGTAGAATTTATGGAAAATGTTTGTAGTCTTGGCACAACCTAGATTATATTAATTTAATCTAATGCTGCTCAATATTCATGATTTATTTAAAATTAAGAGGGATTTGGGTTTTCTAAAAGTGAGGTGCTTGAAGCAGCAGATGTTTGTAAGCTGTTTTTAACTGGAATCGAACATTCTCCAAACCAATGGATTACTCATAAGGAACTTAGAGCACTTAGATGTTGATTTAAAACTGAACAGTACATGTTTGGATAGAAGTGTCTATTTTACAAAAATAAGCACTTACTGTGTCTTGACAACAAATTTTGAGGGTAATTGTTAATGGGTAAGTAAACATGTTAAGAGAATAAGCACTTATTACGCAAAAGTATTGTTTGTTTGATGTGGACGTAGATTTTACCACTTATTGAATTTTGCTATAGCGTGCCTAGTGAGTTTTTTTTAGTTATGAGAATTTGAAGTCACCAAAAATGGTAGTTTAAAACAAAAAAATTAAATCCTAATAATTTATAATATACAAGTTAAAACAATTTTCTCAATGTTGCAGAATGGAATAAAGTTTAGTAGAAAAATTGAAGGAAAGACTAATTCAATCTATAATCATAACAATTTGTGACAACCACAATCACAAAGAATAGAAACAACCAAGGTTATGCGCTTGTTGCCACCATAATCACAGGGTTATTAGGCAATTATTTAATGAGCTTGTTGCTACTGTAGTCTTTTCAGGAGATGCCTCTTTCATTTTTAAATTAAGTAGAATATCTCAACCTGAATGATACTATTGCTTATTATTAAATGGAGAGGTCATCACTTGGTGACTCCAATTTGTTCAATGGGAATCACACCAGCGTTCACAAATTTTTCAATTATCTCATCTTCTAACTTTCTTTATTAGTTAGGAGGTCAATGATAATGACATCATCTTGCTCCATAGGAAGAGATTGGTCTTGGTAGATGATGGTCACTGAATCACTGTAATCATGCAAATACTGGCAATTTTATTACTTGCATCAAAGATGGTTAAGCTTATGGGTGCAGTCTTTAAGAACTTTAACTGCTGAGCCATATGCATTGACCAAACTTTTGTTATTTCCTTCGACACATCCGGGAGTAAAGAGAGAAACTTTATGAAGATGTAATCCACTTTCTTATAAGAGAGTGATAATGATAGCCTTCATGTATGATAGAACATCCTTCAATTGAGATGTTATAGTGTTTGAACAGTTCTCCAATCAATCACTTACAATCAAGATCCAATATCACTAGATACAGTCTAATTCTTGCAATCCTTTCAAGAATTAAGGTTTCTCTCACATATGATTTTGGTTTGTCCACTCAGCTGATATGCTAAAGATAGAAACAATCAACTTTAAAAACCCTCTTCATATATCCATCATCATAAGGAATATGTGGTGAAGTTATTCTAGTTAACACAGATATAATAATCAACTTTGATTTTTCACATAAATGTTTGAGTGATAAAGAAAAGCTAATTGACAACCAGCACATTTAATAATGGCCAAAGCGTGGTTAATTGCTTTAAGTACTTCACAAAAACCTACTTGTTAGATCTTTGTAAATTTACTAAACAAGTTAGTGGGGATGGGGTCCTCATAAGCAACTTATAAATAACTCTAAACAACCTCTATTTCATTTGCATATTCATTTGATACAAGTAACTTCAAAGTGTATACGATTCTAGGAGTCGATATCATCTTTGGTGGGGTTGAGGCAAGGAGAGCCTTTTTCCCCTTTTCTTTACAGTATCCATTGATGTCTTTAGTTTTAGGAGTCCAAGAGAGGGTTATTAAGAGACTTAAGTGTGGGGGAGGAAGGGGTAGAGATTTCTCATCTCCACTTTGTTAATGACCCAATTCCACTTTTATCTTACAACTTCAACATGATTTGATGTGCTTATTCTTTTGGGTGTATGAGATTATCTAGGTTTTGCGGGGGGGTATGCATTAGCCTCAACAAGAGTAGTTTAATGGGCATTATCATGGATGATCATATTGATAGAAGGTTTTTGGAGTCTGTTGGTTGTTCCTCTCGTTTCTTTTCGGGACTCGTCTGTAGGGCTTTTGGGCATCTTGAGTGTTGGAAAGGTGCTTTCTTTTCTCTGGGAGTTGGGGGTCACTTTTTTGCAGGTGTGTCTTTTAGTATTCTGTTGTAATATCTTTCTCTATTTAAGATTCTTAGGAGTGTGGCCAAGAAATTGAGTGGTTGACATGGAATTTTCATGATCAGGAGTGGTCAAGCATCTTGGAATCTGTCTTTTCTTCAAATTCTAAGTGGTTGGGAAACAATTGATATGTTTTTATTTCTTGATCTATTTTGAGCTTTTCAATTTTTAACTGTCCTGAAATACAATATGGACATTGGACTACTTGACTCTTTGCACTTGCAACTACTTCTTTCTATCTAATGCACAATCTTCCAATTAGAATGGTGTCTTCATCAAAGTATTCATGGAATTTAATGCCACCTCTAAGTATAAAGTTGTTCTGCGGAATTTTACCCTTAACAGGCTCAACAAACACGATTTGCTTCTAACTTGTAGAGCCAATTTTGCTTTGCCCTTAGATGTGCGAGTAATGTGTTATCGAAATGTAGAGTCCTACAGTCTTCTTTTTGCCATTTTGATGTGGCCTAGAGGCTTTGGGCTAGCTAGTATTGATGCTTTCTTTATGTTAGTTGAATTTCTCTTCTTACCCTTGAAACTTTATCTCTTCCTTTCTTTATGTTGAATACCATATTTTATTATTTTATTAGTTAATTATTTAATATTATGTAATTAGGATTTTATGAGAATAATAATATCATATTATTAGAATTTTATTAGAATAAGAATTTCTTTATTAATAGGTTAGGAATTTTATAAATATTTTAAGTGTAACAATCTAAAAAATGAAAAATAGAATTATATATTTTCTCCAAAAATTAACATTGTATCAGAGCAAAAATAAGTGTATTTTAGGATTTTTAATTTCAGGATTTCTTTCAAAACCCTAGAATAGTCTCACCACCTAACCAAACGGAGTCCTAACCCCACTGGTGGCCTGCCGTCTTGTTCCGGTGAGCGTCTCCGGCCTACCCAATCTCTCTGCTCCGGCCGCACTCAGCTGTTCGCGCTGCTTTCTCGCGCACAACCTCTGGTTTGCAGTATTTTCTTCTCTGGCTCCCTTGCACAGCAACTGGTTCACATACGACCTCTGCCTCTTCGCACAGCTTCTGATCCGTGATTTCTACTGTTTCTATTTTCTGACTTCAGCTTCCAGGTGCATCTGCGTCTGTGTCTGATCAGAAAATACTGGTTCCAGAAGCTTCCTAGTTGCTAATTAGCTTGCTTTGGTTCTGCCTTCGACCAGATCGGGGAGAACAGAAGGTCTGATCCGATTGTTTTTCGATTTTGCAAATCGGATCCAAATATGCACAACCACTGATCAGCACCGCGGCGGAAGAAGAATGTCAGCGCCGTGGCAAGTCAGTTCTGTCCGGAGAAGGAGCCGAGCCCGAGCTGTTTTTGAGCCGACTTCAAGCTTTTTTTTTTAGTCGACTTTGAGTCATTTTAAGCTGAATTGAGTTGCTGCCTTGCCAGACAGATTTACTTCTTTCGCGCGCGAGCCACTACGACCAACCTTCTTTGGTACTTTTTTGGCTTATTTGCGTGCGGTCGTCTCTGATTTCGCGACCAGGCCTTTTTCGCGCGCGAGCCGCTTTGACCAGCATTTTCTGGTCCTTTTTCCCGGTTCTTCTACGCGTGCCCGCCTCTAATTTCGTGATCCGACGCAGATCTGCTTCTTTTACATGCAAGCCGCTCTAACCAGCATTTCTGGTCATTTTTTGACTTTTTCACGTGTGTACGTCTCGAGTTTGCAACTTGATATGCAAGTTGGGCATGTGTGATGTACCTGCACCAATTTGAGAGAGGGTGTTGAATATCATATTTTATTATTTTATTATTAATTATTTAATTAATTAGTATTATGTAATTAGAATTCTATAAAAATAATAATTTCATATTATTAGAATTATATTAGAATAAGAATTTTCGGATTAATAGATTAGTAATTCTATAAATGTTTTAAGTGTAACAATGTAAAGAATGAGAAATAAAATTATATTTTTTCTCCAAAAATCAACACTTTATAAACCATTTCTCACCTCCAATGCCTCTATCAGACAAGAGACCTGCATACTCTCTATGGGCTAAAGAGGTATCACTTCATAAGGATATTTCTTTGTCTGTTTTCAAAAGAAACCAGACTGTGGCTTAATATTGAAATTGTACTTCTTTTCTCTTTTTTGTATCCTTTCCCTGTTTTGGAGGATCCCAAGTAATCCGTTAATGCACTTTTTTTCCTTTTTTGTCTAATAATATTTGGTTTTTTCAAAGAAGATACTTTCAAGATATTATTTGGATTATCTTGATATCCTATTTCAGGCAGATTATCTACGCAAGATATCTCTGAAGATGCTTACAATGGAGAATAAATCTCAAAATACTCTATCCAATTCGATGCCATCTGCCTCTGCCAGCAATAGCAACAAACCTCCAGATCCAGGTATGTCCAATGACTAAAAGTTTCATGTCTCCATTCCTATAAAAGTCATGGCTGCTTTTATCATGCTAATTTGATTTAGTATTTGTGCCTCATTCATTACCTCTTTGATTCCTTCATCCCCTAATTATCTAATAGCATCTCAAGGCATGCAACCCCCAGTTCACAATCAAGGGCAATCAATTCCTATGTCACTGCCAGCTAATCAATCTCAGACGCGGCAACAGATTATTCAGAATAACATAGCATCTGGAATTCAGGTTTCGGCTGGCCTACAGTCGACAATGCCTCCTGTGTCTGGTTTATCTCAGACAACTATTACAAATGCTGTTGGCCAGAACACCAACATCCATAGTGTATCTGGCATCACACAGAATGCAGGGGGAAGTTCATTAGGACAAGGGGTATCCTCAAATATGTTTGCTAATTCTCAGAGGCAAATTCAGGGAAGACAGCAAGTTCTTCCTCAGCAGCAGCAGCAGTCGCAGAATCAGCAATATCTCTACCAGCAGCAGTTGCAACAACAACTTCTGAAGCAGAAGTTACAGCAAGGAAATCTCTCACATTCACTCGTATCATCTCACTTACAGCAACAGCAGCAACAGCAGAATTTATTACAGCCTAATCAACTGCAATCGTCTCAGCAAGCTGGGATGCAGACTTCATCTGTTATGCAGCCTTCTGTAATGCCATCAGCTCCTCTCTCTGGTTTTCAACAAAATCAGCAAAATTCTGTACAGCAGCCAGCACAATCCATGCTTCAGCAGCATCCACAATCAGTTCTTAGGCAACAGCAGCCGCAGCAAACGACTGGTATTCATCAACAATCAACACCAATGACGCAGCAGTCAATAATACCCCCACAGCCACAGCAGCAGCCACAATTGATGGGCCAACAGACAAGTGCTACAGGCATGCAGCCAAATCAGTTGATTGCCCAACAAAGTATGGCTGATATGCAGCAACAGCAGCAACAGAGATTACTTAACCAGCAGAATAATCTTCCTAACCTTCAGCAGCAGCAACAGCAGCAGCAACAACAGCAGCAGCAGCAATTAATGAATCAACACAACAACCTTGCTACTATACATCAGCAACAGTTGGGTCCTCAAAGTAATGTCTCGGGATTGATACAGCCACAGCAACAACAGCAGTTACTTGCAGGTCAATCTGGCAACTCAAGCATTCAAACCAATCAGCACTCAGTACACATGCTACCACAAGCCAAGGTTCCGCTGCAGCAACAAACACAGCAGGCTGCACCAAGCCTGTTAACTTCTCATGGTCAGCAATCACAGCCGCAGCCACAACAGCAAATAATGCCGCAAATTCAGTCACAACCTGCTCAGTTGCAACAGCAGTTGGGTTTGCAACAGGCACCTAATTCACTACAGCGAGATATTCAACAAAGGCTTCAAGCATCAGGATCTGTGCTTCAACCTCAGAATGTCCTGGATCAGCAGAAGCAGTTATATCAATCACAAAGAGCTCTTCCAGAGACTTCAACTTGTATGTTGCTGTGCTATTTAATTCTCCTAGTCCTTTTGCTACTGATTTTGATCATCTTATGAATTCATGATCCTATTTAAACTTCCAGCATTTGACATTCATCATGGTCTTGAATCTGTAACTTCTTTTTGGCATTATCAAGATGCATTCTAATTAATGGGTATCATTATATTTTCTTTTGCCACCTATGCATAATTACTTTCTACATCATTTGTTGCTGAAATTAGTATGGAACCTTATTCTTTGACCTGCATATGGGAATAGTCATTTGTCATTTTCTTGTATTCATTTTGACCATGGTAGATATTTGTCATGTTCCTGGGTGTTCTTAAAGAAGTTTTCTGTTAAATCTGTTTCTCTATGCAGTATAATAATTTGGTGATACCTTATGAATAATGAAGTAGTTTATTTTTGCAAATTGTTTTCTTTTGATTCTTTTTAGATGCATTTTTATTTTGTATCTATACTTTTTTGGGCATATATGGGCATTCATAGGATAATTTCCAACATTGCGTTCTCTCTGGTTTCACATAAAGTTGCTCCCTGTGTAATTTTTGTAGCATCTTTGGATTCTACAGCTCAGACTGGAAGTGCAAATGCAGGTGATTGGCAAGATGAGATCTATCAGAAGGTCAGTTGGCGTCCATGCTGCTCAATGGGTGACTTTCATTTTTGATATAGAATCTAGGTAGAAAACTTAAATGTGATTTCAAGCTTTGGTGGGAATAAATCTGAGCTTCAGGAAATTGGTAGGTTTTCTTCAAGAATTGCTGTAAATTTTAAAACAACAGGAGAAAAGATCAATTATGGAATACAGTTTTAATCAGAAATCGAATTAAATCATTCTCACAGTTTGGTGTTATAAAGACATTAAACGACCAAGTAAAAAGAATCCAAAACTCTTTCATTGTATTCACAATGAAAGAATAATGGAAAGAAATAACTCAAAATTAGGTATTAATCTGATCACTTCGTGGGAACTCTGAATAATGTTAAGAAATGTGCAGATTATTGACCTTCATGAGGCAGACAACAGGTTTCTTTTGTATTTTGATAATTGTTTGAGTCCTTCCAGTGGTATTCTAAACATTAGTTGTTAATTCAGTTGTCACAGAACTTCTATGTTTCATGTTTTATATTTCATGCCATGAATTATGCGTAGTCCAATTTAGCCAGCCAATACTTTTTATTTGCATTGACTGAGACTCTATTTAAAGGGGTGTTAAAACTTGCAAACTCCACTCTATTGGAGGGATGCAAAGGATTTGTGGAAGTACTATTTATTGACTTTTCCTAGTCATGTGCTTTGATGAGAATGATTTAGTGGATGCCTTAGGTAATTTTGAATTATTTGTGCAAGACACATTTGAATTAAGTAGAACCTTCTGGAACATCCTCTTGTGGTAGAACCTGATTTAGCCTTGAGTGAGAAACAGAGCAGACGATAGAGCAATCAATTAATTGGCATGATAAAAATCAATTTCATTTGGGCCTTGATCTGTGTGCATTGACTATAATAAGCTGAAAATATTAACTGCAGTGAATCCTGCCTTCATTGGGTATGAACTGCATTATGTTCTGTCTGTTAACTGTGCACGTGTAAACAAAAATCTTCTCTGATTAGAGCGGCACCTTAAGAACTGAAGCATTTTTTTTTATTAATGCCTTTATTTTTTGCAGATAAAGTCCATGAAGGAGAAATACTTGCCTGAACTGAGTGAAATGTTCCAAAAAGTTGATGCTAGATTGCAACATGTAAGTTACTGCTGCTGTATTTATGCTGGGAAACTTGTAAGCATCTCTTTGAAGCCTAGGCATGTGAATTTATCCACACACACAAACACACATAAAAATACACTGTCAGACAGAATGACTTGATTCAACAAAACCTTAATTTTAGATCAGCTCCATGAATCCATATCCTATATTCCACCTTTATAATGCTTTTTCATATGACCTGGTATGATGTACCTGTAGTTTGTAGCTTGAATTTGATATCATTCTTTTCATTCATTTTCCAGCATGATTCTCTTCCTCAGCAGCCAAAGTCGGAGCAGCTCGAAAAGTTGAAACAATTTAGAACACTTTTGGAGAAAGTTATAGCATTCTTATCAGTTCCTAAAAACAGTATTCACCCCAGTTACAAGGATAAGTTGGGTCCTTATGAGAAGCAGATCATTAATTTTTTGAACACGAACAGGCCTAGGCAGCCCCTGCAGCAAGGACAATTTCCTCCATCTCATATGCACTCCATGCAGCAATCACAATCCCATATAACTCAAGGGCAAACCCATGAAAATCAAGTGAATCCGCAGCTTCAATCCATGAACTTACAAGGTTCTTTTCAAACAATCCAACAGGGTGGTATGACAAGTTTGCAGCATAATTCGGTCTCATCTTTATCTGGGGTTTCAACAGCACAACAAAATTTGTTAAATCCGCCACAGCAAGGTTCTGGCATAGATTCAGGGCAAGTGGGTGGATTAAGCTCGTTACAATCATTACAGCAAAATCCTGGAAGTGCTTCCCAACAAACAAATATTAATTCCATATCTTCACAAAGTGGCGTGAATCCTGTGCAGCCAAATATTAATCCTCTTCAATCAAATTCCAGCATGCTTCAACATCAGCATCTGAAGCAACAGCAAGACCAGCAACTTTTACAGACACAACAGCTCAAACAGCAATTTCAGCAGCGTCAGATACAGCAGCAATTGATGCAGAAGCAGCAGTTGCTGCAACAGCAGCAGCAGCAGCAGCAGTTGCAGCAACAAGCAAAGCAGCAGCAGATGACTGCACAGTTGCAGACACACCAAATGCAACAGCCACATCAGATGAATGACGTGAATGATGTGAAAATGAGACAGGGGATAAATCTTAAACCAGGGGTGTTTCAGCAACATCTCCCAGCAGGCCAACGCTCAAGTTACCCCCTTCAACAACTGAAATCAGGAGCTCAGTTTCCCATGTCTTCGTCCCAAATCCTACAGTCTGCATCTCCTCAGATGCAGCAACACTCATCTCCGCAGGTTGACCAGCAAAATCTGCTTTCATCTATCACAAAAACGGGAACCCCTTTGCAATCTACAAATTCACCTTTTGTTGTCCCATCCCCTTCAACTCCATTGGCTCCATCTCCTATGCCAGGGGAGACTGAAAAACCAATTCTCGGTACATCTTCTCTGTCAAATGCTGGAAATTTTGGGCATCAACCAATAATTGCTGCACAAACAGCAAATCAGTCTCTTGCAATTGGGACTCCTGGTATATCAACCTCACCTCTGCTTGAGTTCACTGGTCCAGATGCCACTCATATTAATACCGTGACAGCTATCCCAAGCAAATCAAGTGTTGTTGAACAGCCTCTTGAGCGCCTAATCAAAGCGGTGAGTGCAAAGTCATTTTCTGACATTTCTAATTCCTATGATGCTTAAATGAAGTTCAAAGAGGGCTAGATATCTTGAAGTTATTTGGTTG
>NW_019014678.1:2224904-2243304 GCF_000150535.2 Carica papaya | reverse complement strand
GAAATGTAACTAATAAAAGGACCAGTAAGAAAGTCATAACCATCAAGCAGAACTTCCAATCCTACAAATGGTACTGACATTAAGGATATATCACCTTGCTTTTAGAAAATTTATAGTAGGTAGAAAATGCAGAATTCCTTGTTTTCTTTTGTGACTTACTCAAAGCTTGTGTTACTCTCCTTTTATCTGCAGTCATGAATTTACTAGGTCTGACAATCTTTGCATGCCCGCAAGTGTAGCCAGGTCCTGGTGCCTTCAAAGTGAAGTTTCTGGGAACTCTGACAGTCTTATTAGTAGTTCCAGCTGAACCTACACTAAGTTGGAAGGAGGCTGATGCGGTTGTTGGATCTTGCACCCATGAGTTTATAACACCCCCTTTACAGCAATTAGCAATCTGCTGATTGTAAGGAGTTCCTGGCAATAAATCAACAACTGTTGGATCCCTCTTACAGCAGTGTGGAATGTTTCCTTTGAATCTCGAACAATCCCCTTGCTCTGTCGTCTGGCCTCCGACCATGTTCCATATCACTTCTTTCTTTGACCATTTCCATCCTAGCATCCACCCTGGTGCCTGAATGTGACGATATTGCTGGAAGTTGTATATAGTAACAACAGCCTGTCTATCCCATTAAGAAACTGATGAGATATTCAGCAAGAGAAAGGAATATGAAAATATTTATTTACGAAATCCATTTGAAGAAGATGCCTTTGCCAACAAAATTTTGGAAACATCTTTCTGAAGACAGAAGTGCAGAAATGTCGAAAGAACAGATTGGATATTAATTATCAGTTAATTGATTTCTCGAAAAACTTGACAGAAAACTTATTTTGTGATTTTAAGCGACATACATGTAAATGAAACATGCTACTCACCACATAACCATCGGGAGTCCAGCTCATAATGTCCCATTTTATTGTGATATTTCCATTTGGGTCAAGTGCATCATAGGCTTTTGAAAGAGAAACAAGATATTTCGGGATAAGTTAATTTGATTCTGTGATTATGGGGGAAAATAATTCACTTTGAATGGTGAATTGGAAATTAGTATCAGAAAGTAATACAAGGACCATAAACCGAACAGCAAAAACATCTTGGCTGTTTTAATGACAGAGCAATTTTGATTTACAAAAAAGAGACACAGAACATAAATTTCAAAAGAATTAGCTATTGTGAGAGAGTTATATATTCAATCTCCTATCCGCATAAAAGTGTGATAACATTAAGCCAAGAAAAAAAAAAAAAGAAAGAGACTTGATCGATTTCATCATCCTTCATAACTAGTTGCTGAAGAATACTGTCAATCACTGCACTTATGATACTCCCAATTTGCAATTGCTAGTCAGTAAAATTCATGATCGCCCTCCGTTAATGAACTACTAAATCTTGATAAAGCTGATATTCAAATAGAAATTATCAATTATGAATTCAGAAGAACACCCACCGAAACTTTAACCGATAAGCAAACATAACTATCTAATTTAGAAATTTACAGATGAGTCCTTTAAGACTAAAAACCAGAACCCCAGATTCCATAGTTTCCAATATCGATATGAAGCTAAGAGCTTTGCTAATCCAACAAAACCCATTATTAAAACGTAAAAATTTCCCAAAAAAAAGAGAGGCTTAAAATAGGAGATAATTAAAGACAACCCATTTCCTCATTCATCAGATAAAATAATAAAAATTCGAAAATTTTCAAGAATATTAACTCTAACTAGCCAACAACAAAAAATAATAATAAAAAAAGCGAAAATGCCGTTAAAATCAAGCGAACCTTGGCAAAATAATCAGAACCCAGAAAAACAGCCAAGAAAATAATAAAGATTCCAAATTTAAAAAAGCTGGTAAAAAAAATAAAAAGAAGAGTGATTACCTGTTGTAAGGAAGCTTGTGCAAGAAAGCATGAGGAACAGCAAGACGATAAGTTTAGAGGAGATGGCAATGGGAGAGAAGGGAAGCCCCATTTTCTCGTGATAAATTTTCAGTTCTTGAATTCGTTTCTCTATAATCTCAAGATTTGTTAGGAAGAAGACTTTCAGAGAGAGAGAGAGAGAGAGAGAGAGAGAGAGAGTAAAGAAGACGACGGAGGTGAGTCTGGTTTTCAGCTCAGCATGGAACTGGTTTTTTGAGAAGTTGGAAAGCGGAATTTAAGCCCACCGTTATGATTATTTTTGCAAAGGCAAAATAATAAAATATTGAGCAAAAAGCCATTGCTTTCTCTTGATACTTCGGGGCCAAGTAGATTAACAATTTACACTTGGTTTTAGTTGTATATAAATTAAAACTTTTATTATTTTTTATAAAGATTTAAAATAAAATTGACTTTGTTTTCTAAATAAATAAATTTAAAATAATTTATTATCGTGATTAGTAATCTTATTTTTCATTGTTAATTTAAAAAAATTATATTTAATATTATTTTAGATATCAAAGTAAAAAGGCGAAGAGATGCACAAAGGTGGGTTTTAGGATAGAAGCTTCTGGGATGACAGTTGTATTATGTGTTGATGCAAGAAAACGACAGTCCAGTTCTTCTAGATTTTGATCCTTCCCTTTTTCGCACATACCCCCGCTAAGGGACGGTGGTGGTTTGTCTGTCATTATCTTCATCAGACGGCCATTGTTTGTTTAGCATTTCTTCCTCTGCAACAAAAATTCCTCTTCCTTTCCGGCGAGCATTGAATTCCTTGTTTTTGAATTTTAATGATTTTCATGAATTCTAATCACCATCTACAATACTTCATAATTACTATAAAATATTTTAATAATATTTATCAGCTTATGTTTTTTTGTTACATTTTTATTACATTATTAAAAAAATCAACCCGATTACATCAATAAAGTTGACGAAAAATAAAATTTATAACAATGTAATAAAATAATTTGTTTACGTATTTTAAAAATCATATACGAGAAGTATGAAGCCTTACATCATCATTAACTAGTCTATTAAAAAACTTTAGGCATGCCTGATTTTTGTATAAAGAATTCTTTTAATTAGAAAAAGAAATTCAGGGGATCAATAAATTAATTTTTAATTTTTTAAAATATTGGTTTCAAATTAAAAAAAGAAACAAGCACTAAGAAATGAAGCACGTCCATGTTGCAAAAAGACATTCGCTGCCAGACTAAATTCCGCGCCTATAGAATAATCCTATACGTTTACAATCAATGCCAAAAAACCTTACACCAATACATACATACATACATACATACGTACTTGAGCCCTCTTACATCCTCCTTCAAAATACGTAATGTTTTGTATTGAACACTAAAAAGTTGTGGTTTTCAATAGTATTTATAAAGGTGATATTTCAATATGAGAGGATTTATAATTTTTTGTAATTCAAGTTTTTAACCCTTTTTAAGTTATAGGAAGTAAGACGTCTCATTTTTACTTAACATACTGTTTAAATAAATTTTAGTAATGTTTAGTTAATTAATATATGAGAATGACATTGATTGAATGTCAATGACACAATATGAAAATAACAATTTTTTTTTTTATATTTAAATGATTATATGTAATATTCGGGCCCAGAATTTAAACCAGAATTAATTTTAAAGTTTTTAAAAAATGTATTAAAATATAATTTTTAAATTTTTAAATTTTGTTTAATGTAAAATTAGAGAAAAAAATAGGTTGATGATGAAATTGAAAATAATTTTAAGAAAAAGTGGTAAAAATTTGGGTTCAAATTGTATTTTTTTAAAAAAAATCAGAAATTGATAGTGAAAATACAATTAAGAAAAATTGCACCACGTAAGACTGCTCAGTCAGCAGTCCAGACGAACCGAAGCACGACACGTGGCAAGGCACGCTGACTCGATGCCACGCGGGAGGCCACTCTGGCAATCCGTGTGCCCACGATCGGACGGCCTGGATGCATTCTCATGTGCGTAGACGGTTCGGATCCATTCCCTCCTCAGGTGCGATCGGACGATCACGATTAAATGCGATGAACGGTTCAGATTCGTTCTCTCTTTAAACGCGATCGTACGGTCGAGATCAAATCGCAATGAACAGTCTAGATTCATTTCTTCTTTAAACGCGATCAGACAGTCAAGACTTAAGGGAGACGTGGATAAATATCTCATTTCACACCGAATCCAAACCCTAGCCGCCAACCCCCTGCCGTAGAAGAAGCACCAATCGCCGAATAAGGGAGCCGCCTGCCGCCCACTGCCGCACCGGAGCCACCTCTGACCGCCAAAAAAGGTAAAAATTCTCTTATTCGCTCGGAATTTGATTTTGAACACCCCATGGCCAAATCAGAGCAAAAAGAATGGCGAATGAGCCGGAAACTGCAGAAAAAATTAAAAATCGCCTCCGATGAGCCCTTTCTCATTTTTCATTTTGTGTGATTTTTTCACCGTTGTGTTCACCGTTATGTTTTCTACAAGTTGACCGAAGAAAAATGTACAGCCGCGAAGGTGAGCCAGCGGAGTCACTGCACCGAAAAATTCTGCAGGGATGGGCATAAAAACAACCGAAACTGGCAAAAACTGGTCGAAACCAACCAGTTCGAGGCAAACTGCTGCTGTAAACGACGGTGCTATCGCCGTAGTCCGGTGGTGCCGTCGTCCCGAAATTTTAAAATTGATTGAAAAGGTTTTTAACTCCGATTTTAGATTTTTTATGGTATTTTTAGGTACGTAACGCGTGTTTTAATCTCCGCAGGAAAATTTAGGAAATCCGTGGATCGCCAGTAGGTGCAACTGAAAATTCGGTGTTTCAAACACCTATTCATGTAAGAATCCCTCACCTTGTTTTCTGTTATAGAATTAAAGTCTAATTATCAATAATACGGTATTTTGCATAATTTAGAAAGCTTTGAAAATTAATTATATATTACTAATGGAGTTAGAATCAGTTATTTATTATTGTTGTCATGTTTAAACGATTGTTTGATTTTACAGCTTTAAATGCATGATAATATACTGAAATTAGTAAAATGATTCAGTTGTATTTTCTTGATGCATATATTGTTTGTCTTGTATTGATTTACGGTTAAATTGTGAAACTAAAAGTTAAAGGTAAATAGAAAATTGATTGGTTAAGTGAATGAATGAATGAATGAAAACCTTACGGGATATCCTGGAAGATGGTGGATGGATCAGATATATAAAGAACTCTACCGTAAACATTGCCTCATACCGTATGGGGTATCGAAGATTGTTATTTTTGGCGCTCATACTGGATGAGGTATAGAGACGACCCGTTTCACCCTCATACTGGACATGGTATTTTTGACACTCATACGGGACGTGGTATGGGGACGGCCGGTTAGTTAACAAAGTTGAATGTTAGTTCACGCGTAGTGGTATATTCCTATGGACCCCCATGAATACCAGTAAACAAATAAAAATGGAAAGTTGTTATGCTTACTTACTTGAATATGAGATTATGATGTTGTTAAGCTATTGTCTCTATAGGTCGGTTTTGGAAATCTCGCAACAGTAAGTATGCAATAAATGGTTTTACTTATGATAAATGAATTTACTTAAATTAAGAGCTCAATTGGTTGTTTTTATAATTTTTACCAACCTTCATTTTTTGTATCAGTGAGTAGTGTGATATTCTTAATGGGGTAGTGTAGCTCATCCCTTTATTAACTATTTCAGATTAAGAGGACTAAGACCTAAATCCTGATCAACAAGAGAGTTGTGAATGATTCACCATCTGAACTCCTTCAAAAGCTAGTGAAGGTCGTTCTAAGATGCTCAGTTATTTACTTTTCGTTTATTTTTTTTTTATTTTCAATTGTTCTTTTAGAAGGGACATTCTCGTAACCTTATTGGGCATTCTAAATTATTATGTAAGGAGTGTAAACCCTAAACTTTATTGTTTCGATTCTGCATTCAATTCATGTCTTTATCTCCTTTTTAGTTCTGGGCCGTTACAGTTGATATCAGAGTCGCATTTCTTGAAATCATTCTTTACACAAAGACTTAAAAATACCAAATAGGAACTATCGTTCAACACTTCCTTATAAAAAATAAGTAGAAAGACACGAGGAGATGAGGTCCATTACTGAACATGACAACCCGAAATGGGTCGCTTCGATGCAACTCTACTCCTCTATCGTATCATTCGACACTGTCACAATATAATTCGGATCCCCCACCGTATCATCTAGCACCGTTATAGGGCCATCCGGTCCCTCTCCAGCAACATCTGGCCCCTTTTTCGCGGGACTCGGTTTCACCCATGATGGACTTGATAAAGATTGACACGGGGGACCCTGATGTATTTTCAAGAATGAACTGGTTAGCGATGTATCATGCCACCGTGGAATGTTTCTATGATAAAAATTGTATTTAAGCCTCCTAACAAAGAGTCATTTACAAGTTAATAAAAGTTTCGAATATTATTCTCCCTTAATAAATTCCTTAGTACATAGCGTTTTAACTCGATTGTTTTCTCTACAATATACAAACTTAAGAAAAAATTTATATTCAAGAGATCTCGATAGTCCAAGACTTTTCGAATGTGTTTCTTGATGAACCTCTCGGGCCACTAGTGGATAGAGAAGTTGAGTTCACCACAAACCTTCAGTCTGGTACGCAGCCTATCTCATTTTTTCCTTACCGAATGAGTCATGTAGAAATAGAAAAGTTGAGAAAATAGATCAAGAAATTGCAAGACAGTGGGTTCATCCGACACCGTGTTTCTCCTTGGCATGCTGGAGTCCCATTTGCAAGGAATGAGAAATAGGACGTTAAGGTTATGTATTGACTACAGGGGACTGAACATGGTCACAATCAAGAACAAGTACCCCTCCAGGATCGATGACCTTTTTGATCAATTGTAGGGTGCCCAGGTCTTCTCCAAAATAGATCTGCGTTTAGGTTACCATCAGGTAAAGATTAAGGTAGAATACATTCCCAAAACACATTTTGAACTAGGTACGAATACTATGAGTTCCTGGTCATGCCGTTTGAACTAACCAACGCACCAACCATCTTCATAGATTTGATGAACAGGATTTTCAGACAATTTTTATATCAGTTCCTCATTGTATTTATCGATGATATCTTATTCTTTTAAAAAAGAAGAGAGGAACACGCTCACCATCTGACTCAGGTTTTGCAGATTCTCAAAGAAAAGAAGTTGTATGCAAAGTTGAATAAGTGTGAGTTCTGTCTCGAGCATACTACATTCTTAGGGCATATCATATCAAGTGATGGAGTGTCAGTGAACCCCGAAAAAATTAAGGCAGTGCTCGGCTGAGAAAAATTGATCTGATCAAGGAGATTCGTAGCTTTCTGGGGATGACAGATTATTACCGCAGGTTTGTCGAAGGATTCTCTAGCCCAACTGCTCTATTGACTTGGCTCACAAAGAAGAACGTCAAGTTTGAGTAGAATGAGGACTATGAAAGGAGTTTTTCAGAACTAAAGTAGTAGTTGACTACTGCACTTGTGTTGGCCTTGCTGAGCAAAATAGGTGGATATACAGTTTATAGTGATGCCTCTTACCTGGGGTTGAGTTGTGTTTTGATACAGCATGGGAATATCATGGTCTATGGGTCCAAGCAGTTAAAGAATCATGAGAAAAACTACCCTATCCATGACTTAAAACTTGCCGCGATTATTCACGCATTGAAGATTTGGCACCATTACTTGTATGGGGAGACATTTTAGATTTATACCGACCATAAGAGCTTGAAACACATATTCACTCAAAAAGATCTCAACATGCGTTAAAGAAGATTGATAGAACTCTTCAAGAACTACGATTACAACATCTTATATCACCCGGGCAAGGGTAACATGGTAGCCGACACACTCAGCAGAAAAAGTGCAAGTATATTAGCTCACTTAATTGTTTCAGAATGTAGGGTAATAGGGGTCGCACAACAAGTTCGACTTCAGGACCTGAAGAGAGTTATATGTTTGGCCCACCTGACTGTTCAACCTGAGTTGATCTAGAGAATAAAGGAAGCTCAATCCATCGATTCCACCCTAGTAGCCCTATAGAAAGATGCAAAATAGGGAGTAAATCCATAATTTTGAGTCTCTGCCGATTGGTTGTTTAGATTTCAGAACAAGGTGTGTGTTTCATGTGACAGTGAGCTGAAAATGACATCATGACAGATGCTCATAGCTCAAAATTTATCATGCATCCCAAAAGCACTAAGATGTATCGAAGTATCCGATCTCGATTTTAGTAGAACATGATGAAAAAAGAGGTAGCTAACTTTATTTTCAAGTGTCTAGTGTGTCAGCAAGTCAAGGCAGAACATCAACGCCCAGGTGTGCTACTTCAACCACTACCGATTCCAGAGTAAAAATGAGAACACATCACAATGAATTTTGTGACAGGATTGTCTAGGGCACGCTTAGGGTATGATGCCATTTGGGTAATTGTTGACCGACTCACCAAGTCTTCCCACTTATTGGCCATCAAGATGACCGACTCCTTGGACAAGTTAGTAAGAAAGTATATCCAGGAGATAGTCAAGTTACATGAAGTGCCAATGACAATAGTATTTGATAGGGACCCCAGGTTCACTTTTCGGTTCTGGTCTAGTTTTCAGCATGCCATGTAAATGAAACTGTCCCTTAGTACCGCATTCCACCCTCAGACCGGTAGACAATCAGAAAAAACGATCCACACACTGGAGGATATGCTCTGAGCTTGTGTTTTTGACTTCGAGACCCATTGGGATGATCATTTACCCTTAATAGAGTTTGCCTACAATAACAATTATCAATCAAGTATCGGCATGGCTCCGTATGAGGCGTTATATGGTCGTCCATGCAAATCGTCGATCTGTTGGGAAGAGGTGAGTGATAGAAAATTATTCGGTTTAGATCTCGTGGAAGAGACTACAGCCAAAATAGTTAAAATCGGGAAGAACATTCAGATGGCTCAAAGCAGGCAGAATAGTTATGTGGATACCTGGATAAGGGATTTGGAATTCGAGAAAGGTGATCGAGTGTTCCTTAAAATCATTCCTTTTAAAAAAATCAATAAGTTTGATAAAAGGATGAAACTAAATCTCTGGTTATTGAGCCATTTGAAATCTTAGAAAGAATTGGCATCGCCACCTATAAACTGACACTACCTCCAAAACTATCCAATGTCCATAATGTGTTTTATGTGTCCATGTTACGCAAGTACAATTCGGACCCCTCTCACATTTTGGCCCGCGAGCCCCTTTCACTCCAGGCGAAACTGTCATATGAGGAGGTACCGGTGGGCATTGTGGACTGAAAGAGTAGAGACTTCGTAACCAAAAAATTCCATTCGTTAAGATCCTATGGCAGAATCACACACATAGAGAGGCCACATAGGAGTTAGAATCAGATTTCAGAACTTAGTATCCCCAACTGTTTGATTGAGTGAGAGAAAGACAAATTTGAGGGAACAAATTTCTTTTACGGGAGGGAAAGTTGTAATATCCAAGTCTGGAATTTGACCTAAGATTAATTTTAAAGTTTTAAAAAAATATATAAAAATATAATTTTTAAATTTTTAAATTTTGTTTAATGTAAAATTAGGTAAAAAAAAATAGGTTGACGATGAAATTAAAAATAATTTTGGAAAAAATTGGTGAAAATTTGGGTTCGGATGGTATTTTTGAAAGAAAAATAAAAAATTGGGGTCAAAACGTAATTAAAAAAATTTACGCCACGTAGGACTGCCCAGTCAGAAGTCGTGATGAACCGAAGCGCACTGCGTGGCAAGCCTCACTGACTCGGTGCCATGCGGGAGGCCACACTGGCAATCTACGTACCTGCAATCGGATGGTCTGGATGCATTCTCACGCGCGTGGATGGTCCAGATCCGTTCCCTCCTTAAGCGTGATCAGACGCTCGCAATTAAACGCGATGAACGACCAAGATTTGTTCCCTCTTTAAACACGATCGAACGGTCAAGGTCAAATTGCAATGAATGGTTCATATTCATTTTCTCTTTAAACGCAATCGTACGGTCGATGTCAAATCGTGATGAATGGTCTAGATTCATTTTTTTTAAAACACGATCGGACGGTCGAGATTAAACGTAATGAATGATCCAGATTTAAGGGAGACAGATATAAATATCTCACTTCAAATCGAACCTAAACCCTAGTTGCCAGCCCTTCGCCGGAGAAGGGAGTCAAACGCCTCCCGCTGCCGCGCCGGAGCCATCTCCGACTGCCAAAAAAGGTAAAAAAAATTTTATTTGCTCGGAAATTATTTTGAACACCCCCATGGCGAAAATCAGAGCAAAAATAACGACGGATGAACCGAAAACTGCAGGTAAAACTCGGTAATGCCATCACAGAAAAAATCAAAAATTGCTTCCGATGAGTCCCTTCCCGTTTTTCATTTCATGCGATTTTTCCACCGTTGTATTCACTGTTGTTTTTTCTACAGGTGGACTGAGGAAAAATAACCAGCCGCGAAGGTGAGCCGATGAAGGTGCTGCCCCAGAAAATTTCGCCGCTGGTAAATTTTTATTTTTCAATTTTTTCCGGCTAACCAAGACTCCTTAATGTGTTTTCTCGCAGAAATGGGTATAAAACTGACCAAAACTGACCAGAACTAGCAGAAAATGGCCATTCTGTCGCAAACCACCACCGCGGACGACGGTGTCATCGCTGAAGCACGATGGTGCTGCCCTGCCGAAATTTTGAAATTGGCCAAAAAAGGTTTTTAACACCGATTTTAGATTTTTTGGGATATTTTTATGTACATGAAGCGTGTTTTAATCTCAATAGAAAAATTCAAAAAACTTGTGGACCGCTAGTAGGCGCAACTAAAAGTTCAGTGTTTCGAACGCCGATTCGGGTAAGAATCACTCAACTTATTCTTTCTTATAGAATTGAAGTTTATTTATTAATAATACGATATTTTGTATAATTTAAAAAGTTTCGATAATTAATTACATGTTACTAATGAAGGCAGAATCGGTTATTTATTATTGTTGTCATATTTAACCGATCGGTTGATTTTACAGGTTTAAATGCATGATAATATACTGGAATTGGTAAAATGATTCAGTTGTATTTTCTTGATGCATGTATTATTTATCTTGCGATGATTTATGATTAAATTGTAAAACTGAAAATTGTAGATAAATAGAAAACTGATTTGTTAAGTAAATGAAAGAATGGTAACCTTACTGGATATCCTGAGAGATGGTAGATAGACCGGGTACATAAGAAATTATACCGTGAACGTCGCCTCATACCGGAGGGGGCATCGAGGATTTGTATTTTTGGCGCTCATACCTGACAAGGTATGTGGATGACCCATTTCACCCTCATACCGAACGAGTTATTGAAGGATAGTATTTTTGGCGCTCATACTAGACGAGATATGGGGACAACCGGTTAGTTGACAATGTTGGATGTTAGTTCACGTGTAATGGGACATCCTTATGGACCCCCATAGATACCAGTAAGCAAATAAAAATGAAAAGTTGTTATTCTTGCTTACTTGAATATGAGATTATGATGTTGTTGAACTATTGTCTCTATAGGTTGGTTTTAAAAATCTTACAAAGGTAAGTATGCAATAAATGATTTTACTTATGATAATAATTTTATTTAAATTAAGAGTTCCGTTGGTTGTTTTTATGATTTTTACCAACATTCATTTTCTGTATCGGTGAGTAGTGTGATATTCTTACTAGGGTAGTATAGCTCACCCCTTTATTAACTGTTTCAGATTAAGAGGACCAAAACCCAAATCCTGATCAACAAGAGAGTTGTGAATAGTTTATTATCTAGACTCCTTCAAAAACTAGTGAAGGTAGTCCTAAGATGCTCAATTGTTTACTTTTAATTTATTTTTTTTATTTTCGTTTTTCTTTTAGAATGGACATTCTCGTAGTCCTATTAAGCATTCTAAATTATTGTGTAAGAAATGTAAACCCTAAACTTTATTATTTCGTTTCCGCATTCAATTCATGTATTTATCTCATTTTCAGTTCTGGGCCATTACAGTTGGTATCAGAGTCGCGTTCTTCGGAACTATTCCTTACACAAAGACTTAAAAATACGAAATACAAATTATCGCCCAACCATTCCTTGTAAAAAACAAGTAGAAAGATACGAGGACATGAGGTCCATTATTGAACATAGCAACCTGAAACAAGTTGCTTTGAGAGGATGTCAATAAGTTTTTCGAAATTTTAAAGAGATTCATCTCTGCCCAGTGGGCCAGGGAAGTGAGGATGGAACTATTTGACCCTCTACCACTTCAACACTATGAGCCACCCCTATAACGAGAGGATTTAACGCCACCTTGATGTAACTCTACTCCTCCGTCGTATCATCTGACACTGTCACAATATAATTTAGAGCCCCCACCATATCATCTGGCATTGTTACAAGGCCACCCGGTTCCTCTCCAGCAACATCTGGCCCCTCTTCCACAGGACTCAGTTTCACCCATGATGGACTTGATAAAGATTGACACAGGGGGACCCAGATGTATTTTCAAGAATGAATTAGTTAGCGACATATCACACCACCGTGCGTTGGTTTCACAAGAAAAATTGTATTTAAGCCTCATAATAAAGAGTTATTTACAAGCTAATAAAAGTTTCGAATATTATTCTCCCTTAACAAATTCTTTAGTACATAGCGCTTTAAGTCGATTATTTTCTCTACAATATACAAACTTAAGAAAGGAATTTGTATTCAAGAAATCTTAGTAGTCTGAGACTTTTCAGATGTATTTTCTGATGAACTTCCTGGACCACCAGTGGACAGGGAAGTTGAGTTCACCACAAACCTTCAGTCTGGTACGCAGCTTATCTCAGTTTTTCCTTACCGAAGGAGTCATGTAGAAATAGAAGAGTTGAGTAAATAGATCAAGAAATTACATGACAATAGGTTCATCTGACACCGTGTTTCTCCTTGGAGTGCTGGAGTCCCATTTGTAAGGAATGAGAGATGGGACGTTAAGGTTATTTATTGACTACAGGAGACTGAACAGGGTCACGATCAAGAACAAGTACCCCTTCCAGGATCGATGACCTTTTTGATCAGTTGTAGGGTGCCCAGGCCTTCTCCAAAATAGATATGCGTTTAGGTTACTATCAGGTAAAGATCAAGGCAGAAGACATTCCCAAAATAATTTTTCGAACCAGGTACAGACACTATGAGTTCCTGGTCATGCTGTATGGACTAATCAATGCACCAGCCATCTTCATGGATTTGATGAACATGGTTTTCAGATAATTCCTGAATCAGTTCGTCATTGTATTTATCGATGATATCCTGGTCTATTCAAAAAGTAGAGAGGAACACGCTCACCATCTGACTCAGGTTTTGCAGGTTCTTAGAAAAAATAACTTGTATGCAAAGTTGAGTAAGTGTTGGTTCTACCTCGAGCAGACTATCTTCCTAGGGCATACCATATCAAGGGATGGAGTGTCAGTAAACTCTGAAAAAGTTGAGACAGTGCTCGGCTGGGAAAAATTGACATCGGTCAAGGAGATTTATAGCTTTCTAGGGATGACAGGTTATTACCGCAGATTTTTCGAATGATTTTCTTGCCTAGCTGCTCCTTTGACTCGGCTCACGAAAAAGAGTATCAAGTTTGAGTGGAGTGAGGACTATAAAAGAAGTTTCTCAGAACTAAAAAGCAGTTGACTACTGCACCTGTGTTGGGTTTGCTGAGCGGGACAGATGGATATACAGTTTATAGTGATGCCTCCTACTTGGGGTTGGGTTGTGTCTTGATACAACATGGGAAGGTCATATCCTATGGGTCTACGCAGTTGAAGAGTCATAAGAAAAACTACCCCACCCATGACTTAGAACTTGCCGCGATTATCTGCGCCTTGAAGACTTAGTACCATTACTTGTATGGGGAGACTTTTTATATCTATACCGACTATAAGAGCTTGAAAAATATATTCACTCAAAAGGATCTCAACATGTATCAGAGAAGATGGATAGAACTCCTCAAGGACTACAATTGCAACATCTTGTATCACTCATATAAGGGCAACGTGGTAGTCGACACACTCAACAAAAAAAAGTAAGGTATATTAGCTCACCTAATAGTTTCAGAATGTAAAGTAATAGGGGTCACACAATAGGTACGACTTCAGGACCTGAAGAGAGTTGCATGTTTGGCCCACCTAACTGTTTAAACTGAGTTGATTCAGAGAATAAAGGAAGCTTAATCAGTCGATTCCACCCTTGCAGCCCTTAAGAAAGATGAAGAACAGGGAGAAAATTCAGAATTTTGAGTATCTGCTGATGAGTTGCTTAGATTTCAGGATATGGTGTGTTTTTATGTGACAATGAGCTGAAAAATGACATCATGATAGATGCTCATAACTCAAAATTTGTCATATATCCTGGAAGCACTAAGATGTATCAAAGTATTTGATCCTGATTTTGGTGGAACATGATGAAAATAGAGGTAACCGACTTTGTTTCCAAGTGTCTGGTGTGTCAGTAAGTCAAGGTAGGGCATCAACGCCCAAGCGGGCTACTTGAGCCACTACTGATTCCGGAGTAGAAGTGGGAACACATCACAATGGATTTCGTGACAGGATTGTCTAGGGCACACTCGGGGCATGATGCCATTTGGGTAATTATTGACCGACTCACCAAGTCTTTCCACTTCTTGACCATCAAGATGACCGACTCCTTGGACAAGTTAATAAGAATGCATATTGGGGAGATAGTTAGGTTATATGGAATGCCAATGATAGTAGTATCTGACAGGGACATCATGTTCACTTCTCAGTTCTGGTCTAGTTTTCAATAAGTCATGGGAACGAAACTGTCTCTTAGTACCGCATTCCACCCTCAAACCGATGAACAATCAGAAAGAACGATCCACACACTAGAGAATATGCTCTGAGCTTGTGTTCTTAACTTCGGGGGCCATTAGGATGATCATTTACCCTTAATAGAGTTCGCCTACAATAATAGCTACTAAGAAAGTATCGGCATAGCTCCGTACGAGGCATTATATGGTCGTCTATGCAGATCACCGATCTATTGGAAAGAGGTGGGTGATAGAAAATTATTCAATCCAGATCTTGTGGAGGAGACTACAACAAAAATAATTAAGATCAGGAAGAACATCCAGACGACTCAAAGCAGACAAAAGAGTTATGCGGATACTTGGAGGAGGGATTTGGAATTCGAGAAAGGTGATCAGATGTTCCTTAAAATTACTCATTTTAAGAAAATCAGTAGGTTTGGTAAGAGGAAAAAACTAAATCCTCGATTTATTGGGGCATTTGAAATTTTAGACAGAATTGGCACCGTCGCCTACAGACTAGCATTACCTCCAGAATTATCCAAGGTCCATAATGTTTTTTATGTGTCCATGTTACGCAAGTACAGTATGGACTCCTCACATCTTGGCCCACAAGCCCTTTTCACTCAAGGAGGATTTGTCCTATGAGGAGGTACTGGTGGGTATTGTGGACAGAAAGAGTAGAGTACTCCGCAACTGAGAAATTTTCTTCATTAAGGTCCTATGGTAGAATCACAAACAGAGAGAGGCAACATGGAATATAGAATCAGACTTTAGAGCCCAGTATCTCCAACTGTTTAATTGAGTGGAAGGAAGACAAATTTGATAAACAAAATTTCTTTTAAGGGGAGGAGAGTTGTAATATCCGGGTTCAGAATTTGGCTTGGGATTAATTCTAAAGTTTAAAAAAATGTATACAAATATAATTTTTAAATTTTTAAATTTTGTTTAATGTAAAATTAGAAAAAAAAATAGGTTGAAGATGAAATTAAAAATAATTTTAGAAAAAAGTAGTAAAAATTTGGGTTCGGATAGTATTTTTTTTAAAAAAATTAGAAACTAGGGGTTAAAACGTAATTAAAAAAATTATACCACGTAGGACCGCCCAGTCAGCAGCTCCAATGAACTGAAATGCGCTGTGTTGTAAAACTCGCTTACTCGGTGCCATGCTGGCAATTTGTGTGCCTGTTATCGGACGACTCGGATGCGTTCCCGCGCAGGTGGACAGTTCGAATCCATTCCCTCCTTATGCACGATCGAACGGTCGTGATTAAACGCGATGAACACTCTAGATTCGTTGCATCTTTAAACGTGATCGTACGGTTGACATCAAATCGCGATGAACGGTCTAAATTCATTTCTTTTTTAATTGCAATCAGACGGTTGAGATCAAACGTGATGAATGACCCAGATTTAAAAGAGACAAGTATAAATATCTCACTTCACACTGAACCCAAACCCTAGCCACCAGTCCTCCGCCAGAAAAAAAGAACTAGTTGCTGGAGAAGGGAGCTGACCGCCGCCTGCCACCATGCTGGAGCCATATCCGACCGCCAAAAAGGTAAAAATTCTCATATTTGCTCAGAATTTGATTTTGAACACTTCCATGGTCAAATTAAAGGATAAAAAAATGGCATATGAGTCAGAAATCATGGGTAAAGTCCCCCGACGGTGCCACAGGAAAAATAAAAAAATCGCATCCGATGAGCCCCTTCTTGTTTTTTATTTCATACAATTTTTCTACCGTTGTGTTCATCGTTCTGTTTTCTACAGGTTGACCGAAAAAAATGCTCAACCACGAATGTGAGTAGGGGATCCCATTTCTGTACTGACGCAAAATATGCTTATGGGGCTCTATGTATTAACGAGCAGGGCTCGTCGAGGTATTTGTGCAAATAGGTATAATCCATGTAATCAAAAAAATTATCAAAATGAAAGAATCGTAGGGATGGGTAGAAAAATAGCCGAAACCGGCTAAAACTGGCCGAAAACGGCCAGTCCGAGGCAAACCGCCACTGCGGGTGGTGGAGCTGACGTCAGAGTACGGTGGTGCCGCCGTGCTGAAATTTCAAAATTGGCCAGAAAAGATTTTTAACACCGATATTGAGTTTTTTAGGGTATTTTTAGGTACGTAAATCATGTTTTAATCTCCGCAGAAAAATTCAGGAAACCCGGGGACCACTAGTAGGCGCAACTAAAAGTTTGGTGTTTCGAACACTGATTCGAGTAAGAATCCATCACCTTATTCAATTATCAATAATACGGTATTTTGCGTAATTTAGAAAGTTTCTATAATTAATTACAGGTTACTAATAGAGTCAGAATTAGTTATTTATTATTGTTATCCTATTTAGCTGATTGTTTGATTTTACAGCTTTAAATGCATGATAATATATTGAAATTGGTAAAATGATTCACTTGTGTTTTCTTGATGCATGTATTGTTTGTCTTGTGTTGATTTATTGCTAAATTGTGAAACTAAACATTAAAGGTAAACAGAAAACTGATTGGTTAAGTGAATGAATGAATAGTAGCCTTACTGAATATCCTAGGAGATGGTGGATGGACCGGGTACATAGGGAACCCTACTGTGAACGTCGCCTCATTTTAGACGGGGTATCGAGAATTGGTATTTTTGGCGCTCATACTGGACGGGGTATGAGAACGCCCTGTTTTACCCTCATATCGAATGAGGTATTGATGGATGATATTTTTGGCGCTCATACAAGACGGGGTAAGGGGACGACTGATTAGTTGATAATGTAACACCTAAGTGTTATTATTTTTATTTTTTAATTATTTGAATTTTTTAGATTTTTAATTAATTTAATTTGATTTAATTTAATTTAATTTCATGAAAATAAAAATAATAATAATGATAAAATTGGGTAAAAATATTATTTGGATTTAATTGAAATTGATTTTGGGAAAAAGGGGTGAAAATTTGGATTATGGGGGTGTTTTTGAAAAGAAAATCGAAAACCGGGAGTCAAAACACAATTTAGAAAAGTTGTGCCACGTCAGCACCCGCGTCAGCAGCCACGTCAGCACCCGCGTCAGCAGCCACGTCAGTAGCTCTGTCAGCAGCCTCGGCCAACCAGGACACGCCGCGTGGTAAGGAAACGCTGACCAAGGGACGGGCCACGTGGGCGATCCGTGTACGCGCGATCGGACGGCCTAGATCCGTTCCCGCGCGCACGGACGGCCCAGATCAAACGTGCGCACGGACGACCCAGATTCACGCGCACGGACGGCCCAGATTCAATCAGGCACAGACGGCCCAGATTGCATCGCGATGGACGGCCCAGATTTAATCAAAATTAAATCGCGATCGAACAGTCCAGATTTAATCTTGATGGACGGTTGAGATTAAAAGGCAAATGGTATAAATAACCCCATCCACACCTTACCACAAAAACCCTAGCCGCCAGTGTCTCGCTGGAGAAGAAGAACCAGACACCGGAGGAGCCGGCCGCCGCCACTCGCCGCCGCACCGGGGAAGTTTTCGACTGCTGATCGAGGTAAATTTTCTCCTCCTGGCTCGTTTTTCGATGCTGAGTCTGCCTATGGCCAAACCGAAGCCAAACCACCAGCCAAACGACCGAAAAACCTAGCTGAAGCCCAACGGCGCCGCCGCGCCCCTCCTCTGTTTTTGCCTCCGATGAG
>NW_019014678.1:2199307-2223696 GCF_000150535.2 Carica papaya | reverse complement strand
TAAGGTTAGATGTTGATTCACGCGTACTGGGACATCCATATGGACCCCCATAGATACCAGTAGACAAATAAAAAAAAAAGTTGTTATTCTTGCTTTTTGAATATGAGATTATGATGTTGTTGAGCTATTTCCTTTATAAGTCGGTTTTGAAAATCTCGCAACGGTAAGTATGCAATAAATAGTTTTACTTATGATAAATGAATTTACTTAAATTAAAAACTCTATTAGTTATTTTAATGATTTTTATCAACTTTCATTTTTTGTATCGATGAGTAATATGATATTCTTATTGAGCTAATATAGCTCACCCCTTCATTAACTATTTCAAATTAAGAAAACCAAGACCTAGATCATGATTAACAAAAGAGTTGTGAATAGTTCACCAACCGGACTCCTTCAAAAGCTAGTGAAGGTCGTCATAAAATGCTCAATTGTTTATTTTTCGTTTATTTCTTTGATTTTCATTTGTTCTTTTAGAATGGACATTCTCGTAATTTTATTAGACATTCTAAATTATTGTGTAAGGAATATAAACCCTAAACTCTATTGTTTTACTTCCGCATTTAATTCATATCTTTATTTCATTTTCAGTTTCAGGCCGTTACATTGTATATTAATGTATGTTAATGACATTGTTTTATTTGGATGGTAAGATGATATAGTTGTATTTCAGTCAAATTATTAATTTATCACAACTTATTATATATAATAATAAATAGTATATAAGAAATATGTAATGAAAAAAAAATTATTTACTAATATAATTATATTTGTATTTAAATAAATAATTATTATACATAATCAAATTAAATTTTTATATTTAATAAAATAAATAATTATTATTTATATTATCACATTAATTTAATTTTAATAAAAATAAAATTATTTATATATTAGAAACAAATTATTATAATTATATATTATCATATTAAATTTAAAATTATTTCAACAAATAAAAAATTAAAATATATTTAAAATAATCACATATTATGAGTTAATTTATTAATTAATATTATCTAAAAATTAATCATAAAAAAAAATTCATTTGTGATGATAAAAATAAAATTAAGTAAATTATATTAGAGTATAAAGAGAAAAAAATGACATACTGATCACATACCATCAATTCGATAGTTTTAAAATTCATCTCAAATTTATTACAATTGGGAGTTGAAATAAACATAACTTTTTTACACTCGTAGAATATCATATATTAATTGACTATCATTCAACACGATTAAAAAAAAAATGTAAAAAGTAAAGATTTATTGAGTTTAAATTCAATTTATTTACCTCAACTCTGTTAATATATTAGAAAGTTTTACTAAATTAATTTATAATATTTTGAACAAGAGGATGGGTTCATAAATCTTCTAATATAACTGAAAAAAAATCATTAATATAAATTCAATTTCTGCATAGCAATAGTTTTAGTAAAACTTCACAAACACTAATTCTTTTTGGAATTCAAATTTATTTTTCTGAATTATTTCTTTTAATATAAATGATTTATATATGTTATTGTGGAATTTATAAATAGTATGACCCAATTTAACAAGCAGTTGAAATTCATTGCAGAATAAACAACCCAATATATTTATTGAAGATAATAAAATTATTTTGAAAAAAGAAATATAACTAGTTTTTTTCATTAAATATAATATAATTATTTAAATAATTTGTTTATTTTTATAAAACAATTCCCCACTGTAACTAAGTATTTGGTAACTAGAGAATTTCGCCGCCAAAAATGACCCTCTTTCTTCTACTCTCGTAGGAAACCGCGCGGAAAAGAAAATTATTAAACATTTAATTTCTATTTTCTTTTCTTTTTCTCTTCAAAAAAATATTTTCGTTATTTGTCGACAGTTCCGTTGCCCGCAAGAAAATCTCAACTTGCAAGAACTATCTCTCTGCCATTTCTTGATTTCTATAAATCAATCTAAAAATACGCCTTCCGATTTCGAAGAGAAGAAAAAGGAGAGGATACTCTGTTGACTGCTTCCGACAGATTTGTTTCGACTTTGCAACGGATCCACGAGTCATGAATGCATCTACTTCCCGGCCTCAATCGCTTGGCCAGACTGAGATTAACTGGGACAAGTACGTCTCTTGCTCTCCCTGTATCTATTTCTCTCTTCTTGTTCAATCTTGTCTTTATTTGGGGATTATATGTCTTTGTTTATCGTGCTTCTGTTTTCTTTGGTTATTGGGAAAATGAGGAGAAGGCAAGGAGAAATCAGAGATTGAATTTCCTGTTTGGTCTTTGTTTAGGTCTTAGTCTTCATTATGCTCAAATTATTTGACTTAGTTTTGTTCGTTTCTTAGCTTTTATTTTTTCCGTTTCTTATTCATTTTAAATCCTAAAAATAAGGGCCTCAAATTATTTCGAGTATTTGGGATTCTTGTTTTTAAAGAAACTTTACTCGAATTCAACTGAGACTTTTAAACCTCAATTTCTTTCTTTTGCATTGTGCCATACGTCCTCTGAACACTTGCCTGTGGCCCCAACAATGGTCAACTGAATTATTGTTGGCCGCTAATATACAAGGTCAAGTATGGGTTATACGTGCATAGAGGTATCAAGATGTCGTAGTTTAAGTAACTTAAAAAGTTGCATATAGGGAAGGCTGGTTTACATATTACTAAGAAATGGTTTACAATAGCATATAGGGAAGATAGGATGAGAGAATAACTCATTAATTAGAGGGCTTGGACAATTTTATAATGAGTTTGTAGGAGGTAGCCATTCCATGTTATTTGAACAGATTATTGCAAGAAACCTAGCGTGAGTTTTTGCTTTGGGGGTTTGAGCCTTTATGCTGTTTGCATTACTTGGTTAATGGCTATCGAGATTCATGCCAGAGAAAGATAGTATATAAAGAACTTAGATAAAAATTGATAGTCTATTAGACATTTGGAAGGGTCCTTCAAGGATTGGTATATGAATTGAGCTGGGAGAAATGTATTATTCTTTTGTTTTTTCCATTGGAGAGGTTTAAGTGGGGCAGGGGACACTGTTCTTCTATGACAAGAATATTTGCATGGGGAGAGTCCTTTAAAGAATCAATTGCCAGATCTCCGATCACTCCATTGCTAAAAACGGGGATGCCTGAAAAGTTCTTGATTTCTCACATTTTGGTGGAAAGTTGGCTTACACAGTGCTTTCATGTCCAATGCAATTAGGGCTACAAACATAACATCCTCCTCATTCAGATGTATGGCTGCTATAAATCATTTCAAAGAAAGTTTTGAAAGAATGGACTTGCCAATCTTGGAGATTTTGGGTAAAGGCTAAATTCTGAACAACATCTTCCTGATACCAGTACTGGCAACATAGCAAAGGAATCCTTAAATCTCCCTATTAAATCTTGCCCAACAACAGGATCATGGGAAAAGGGAATGCAATCACCTTTTGCAATCTTAAAGCTTGCCCAAAGGAAGCACTTAGGATGTGGCACGAAGAATCTTGGCAACCAAAATTTGCAGATCTATGCAAGTTTTAAATTCTTAATATATTCTTGTTGGAGTTTGGACTTTGGTTATTTGGCTCACTATTATAAGTTTATTTTGTTCAGCCTTTTCTATTTATCCAATATCAGTAATTGCAGTCTACATGAAATTTAGATTCACTCATTATCTTTAAATCTCATGACACTAAAGCCTCTAAAATGTATAAACTGCTTGTATTCACCATGTCACTTGTTTCTTGCAGGCTTGACAAGACTAAATTTTATGTCGTGGGTGCTGGCCTCTTTACAGGGGTTACTGTTGCACTCTATCCTGTTTCTGTTGTAAAAACCAGGCTTCAGGTTGCTTCAAAAGATGTTGCTGAGAAAAATGCATTTTCGGTTGTTAGAGGCATACTGAAAACGGATGGGATTCCAGGTCTATACAGAGGATTTGGTACAGTCATCACAGGCGCAATTCCTGCAAGGATCCTATTTCTTACTGCTTTAGAAACCACAAAAGTTGCTGCTTTCAAGATGGTTGAACCATTTAAATTTTCTGAACCTACACAGGCAGCCATAGCAAATGGCATCGGTGGCATGTCAGCATCACTTTGTTCTCAAGCAGTGTTTGTTCCAATTGATGTGGTGTGCATTGCATGTCTTTGTCTTGGCATTTATTTGCTGCTCTCTCTTTCAAACACAGACACAACACACATTCAGGGAAACCTAATTCAAGTTGCTAATTTTGTCTCCTAACCAATCTTGTCCAGGTGAGTCAAAAGTTGATGGTACAAGGGTATTCGGGCCATGCAAAGTATAGTGGAGGTCTGGATGTTGCTCGTAAAATTATAAAGTCTGATGGCATTCGAGGATTATATAGAGGGTTTGGTCTTTCTGTTATTACGTATTCCCCATCTAGTGCTGTATGGTGGGCAAGTTATGGTTCAAGCCAACGTGTCATTTGGAGGTAAAGCACAGATTGTTGTTTTAAGTAAATAGTACATGCAATTTTTCGACCTAAATTCTACTCTTTTTTATTGAATATCTGTTGGAGTCCTTTTGACTTTTAATAAATAACCCAGTAAATAGTCTTTCTTTTGTCAATCCTTTACATTGTCTATGTGATTATTTGCATTTGAAATTTGGTGGAGGTTTCACTTACTGGATAAATTGAAGGAGTTGTTCCTGAAAAAGATATTTTCTTCTCTTTGTACTCATTTTCCTATATCCTCTAAGAGGGTGTCATAAATGCAATATCATACTTCAAGTTGGATGCCTATAAATGTAACATCCAGAGATAGGATGTGGTTCAATATGTTGGCAAGCTGATTGGAAAAATTACAGGTCTTCTAGATAAACTCTATTGATAATTGTGGTAGATTATATAATTCATCAGATTTCATGTTCATGTCCTATGCATTAATTTCTTGCTTATCTTTGATAAATCAAACTTCTGTTCTTGGCAGTCTGTTAGGCAATCGAGCTGAATTTAAGGATGCCACTCCAAGCCAGTTGACGATAATGTCAGTTCAAGCTTTTGGAGGAATTATTGCTGGTGCAACAGCGTCCTTAATAACAACCCCTTTGGACACTATTAAAACTCGTTTACAGGTATCCATAATACTTATTAGACATTGGATTATTTATATCTTTTACAGTTTGCTTAAGTTTTTCAAGATGATATGCTCCTATTACAAATGAATCAAAAAGAGAAAAAAGGAGCGCTCCTATTACTATTAATCTGTAAGTTAGTAGTAAATTTTTTGTAGTAGATGTGAATTTCTTTGTGGAGTTTGACACCAACCCCCTTACCTCTCTTGGACATGAAGAGTCATGAGGTGTTATATAAAACTTTGAAGATTAAAATAGAGAATTTAAAGTGCCTCCCTGCTATTGAAGTTTGACCTTTTGTTCTCCTTTTCAAATTTTCAAATTCATTTTTATGATCAGATCTGGGTTAGGAAACCAAGAAAAAAGCATGCTTGTATGACTTTCTCAATAGCTATCTGTCATGCTTTGCATTTTAATCCTGCGCTAACCTCTAAATGTTTTTCCTGTTAAATAAAATATTTCTTAATTTTCTATATATATAAGTTTCATATATTAAATATGGAATAACTGTTACAACTTTTTTTTTAAATTTTTTTATAAAAGAAGAAATATCATAGTGGCCAATTAACTTAATATGTCAATTCATTTTAATAATATTTGTGGGCCTTGATTAGGTCATGATCAAATTTAATCTATCAAATATTTTCATTCTTACAATAATATCAAAGTCATTGGCATGGTACCATCTATTTCCTTTTGGTGTTATTAAAGATTTTGTGACTGACATGGAAGCGATGGTCATTCCACATTATTGACATCTTTTTGAATCATAAATTATTGTCTGATGAATGGAAAGTATGGCGGGTAGATGGCCAGATTAATGAAGTGTATAACTGTTAGTGCTGGAGTGCATTACCCAAAACTTTACCCAAGTTCAAAAGGCCTTGCTTCCTTGATAATGAGGAACATCTAATGTCCAACAAGAGTGGGAATGGGATACTGTTAGCCTTCAAAAGCATGTGGTCAGACAACTTATACATATGCGTGGATTTCTTTCAAAAAGTGTAGGTGGGTTGGTAGGCCTAGGTAAATTACAGGCTTATGCAATGCTCTCAAGACTGCAACCCATGAGTTGCTCTCAAGTTACTCGTCGTTCTCTGTCCTCTCTCTAAGACGCTTAATATAACAGGGTCTTGATTTTTTTAAACTTTTAATTTATGTGCAGGCAGCACAAATGCTCGCTGGCTCAATGTATGTATGCATGCTTTACTGTTAACAATAGGATTTCTTTCGCATTCTTCTGGCATTAATTAAAGTGTTAGGTTAGTGTTTAAATTATATGCAATAGGAAGTAATGAATTTTTATATTCTAATTGCTTCAATTGGTTGTGCCTCTCCTTTCTCAGTGTTTATCGCAACCGATGTGCAAATTTTGTTTTTAATCATTTGTAGTTTATCTGATTTCAATCTTGTCCACATTATTCATATGGTTTCTTTTTTGTCCTTTTGGCGAGCTCAATGGGTCAAGTTTTTTGTTGGACTAGTGCATTTATCGATTATGTGATACCTTCTGAATTATTTTAGCTGAAGTTTCCATCTAACCTGTTCAATTTTTTGTATGGTTTCTGTTGAACTCATTTAAGTTCACCTTTTCTATTCCTCTTCCAGAAATCGATTTCTTATGATTGTGCGATTTTAAATGGGGAAAAGTGATTGTACAATTTGTAGACATGCTAAAAAAGAATAATGAAAGTAGATAAAAAGCATTGGTGCCTAAAAGTCATAGTCAAATCTCATGGAATGCAATTGACTTTGTCAATTTGTTTAAGATCCTGCTAGTACTTGATAAGGGGGAAAAAAGAAGTACTCATTGGCATATAACTTTTTGCTAGGAAATTATGTGGACTCTGCCTTTAGGATCCTTTAGATAAATGTGCTTGGATTTTCTTTAAACGGAAGCTAGTGCCTTTTTGCTGTTTTTTTTCCCTTCTGAACTTTTACTTCGATATAATTTTGTGTTTTTATAATACTTACCATATTTTGGTACTTTGAAATGTCATATCCTAGAAACGCTGGTCTAATTTTGATTCTCCCACACAAACTGGTTTTCTGATTCTCCCATGTAAACCGGTTGTTTCTGTACTCCAGGTCATGGGACATGAAAAAAGACCTTCTGCGAGAGGGGTTGTCGAAAAATTAATAGCAGATGATGGTTGGAAAGGATTTTACAGAGGGTTGGGTCCAAGATTTTTCAGCATGTCGGCTTGGGGAACCTCGATGATATTAGCATATGAGTACTTGAGTATGATCTCTATCTTCTTTTACTATTATTATGGAGTTTCATTTATGCATTATGAGATGAAATCATTTATTAGTGATCTATAATTTCTGCAAAATGAACTGTAAAAGGTTAAAAATATTTGAAAGAAGACTGCAAATACGGAACACATTTGCATATCGGGATCTACTTTCTTCTTTCTGTTACTAGTTGATTAATCATCTAGAATGGTGCTGGTTTGTGGTCTAAATTCTGGAAGATTCAATATGTTGGAACATAGGAGCAAATACTTGTTATATTCTGAATGATTAGATTGTTTATGGCTTCATCATCATATGTCCCCTTGTATAATTTTGTTTTATTATATTTCTATGTTTATGTTGTGTACTTATTAGTTGGTTATTCATAAGCTGCTACATTTCTTCTTGTGTTTGTGTTGTATACTTTTGTGGACACTATTAGTGTCCTGAGATATAAAAAAGAAATAGTTTCGATCCATATACTAACAGATTGCATATGCATAATGGAACTACCGGCAAAATGCATTTGTATGTGTACGTCATGGTATCAGCCCTGCTGGAAGAACATGAACTACTAGGGAGAAAGTCTGCTCGTTGTTTATGTGATGCATTAATGTCAATGCGTTTCCCTGGATCTTCCTCTGTCTTTCTTTTACTTGATGATGATAATGTGTATTTTTAGACACCTGTATCTGTCTTTTTAGTTTATGTGAAGCTCACTCAATTCTCTCTCTCTTTTTTTTTTCTATTGCCAGAGAGATTGTGTGCAAAAGATGAATAGGTTTTGTAAGATCTTTCTCCGTACAACCTCTGCTTCTTGCTGCCTGCATGAATGGTAGAGATTTTCTTCTGCAGCTGATGGGAATATCCATCATACTTTTGAAGATTTGTTTGCTAGAACATGGGGATTATTTTTTCTGTTCTCCAGATCCAGATACAAATCTAACTGTACACCACAGCCAATTGTTTTTACCATTTTATTTGAGGAGCCAACCTCATGGCTGTACACCGGGTTATATACTGATTTTTTTTTTTTTTGAATTTTTTGTTGGATCCAGTCAAGATTCTTTAAAGCTAGGCCGAACTTGAAATCAATTAGACGTAGCAAGTGTATAATTCTTTTAATACACAATATACAGTGAATCAGAGCAAGGGATTTAGTTTCCAAGTTTGATATGCAGAAGTGATGATCTCCCTCTGTTTTCAAGACTTTGGGTTTTGGAACTAGTGGAATCCGAAACCAATTGATCTTTCTAGTTTCTTTGCACTTCAAAGCTTAAAACTGTCATCCCTAAGATGATTAGTGTTGGGTTTTAGTCTTAAAATTCTAAAGTTCAGTCTTCTAAAGTAAATTAGTCTTGGGTGGTAGCTCCTCCATAGGAGTTTTCTGTAACCCAGATTAAAAAATGGTTATGTTTCTCTCCTCCAAGTTCTAAGTTTTTAATGGTTGAAATCAATTAGATGTTAATGTATTCTTTTAAAGACTAAAATTGCAATATAACTAGAGTTTTGATTAATTTATTCTTCAATATCTCAATAACATGTTAATGTATCATCTTAAAATATTTAAGAAGTGTGAGTTATTAAAAATGAATTCCTGTGGTAATTAATGTTTATCATTGTGGTTCAGTATTTTTCGTCATTACATATAAAATTATTAATTCTTCAGTACATTTTTAATATTTTTATTTCTTTCTTTTAATTTTAATTTTCTAAACCACGATCTTCAACATAATGTAGAAATATTTTCTAAAAATTAATTAAAATGATGGATTTTTAAAAATAGAATTTTGTCAGAATATGCAAGACTTATATATATATATATATATATATATAATATTTTAATTAATTTTTAAAAACAAAAAAGCCCAATTTAACAAGCAGCTGAAAAATATTTAAAAATTAACGGTCCAATATATTTTTTAAAGGAAAGAAAAATATTTCCTCGTTATTTTGGAAAAAAGAAAATAACTTAGTTTTTTCATTAAATATAATATAATTTGCAAACTCGTATATCTAAATAGTTTATTTTTTAAAAAAAAAAAATTTATACTGTAACTGACGGCAATGCGATATTTCCTATAAAACCACGTAAATGTCCCTGCATGAACTAAATCTTTTGTAACTAAATCTTCTGCATTCATGCGAAGTCGCACGGAAAAGGAAATTATATTCGATTTCCATTTTCATTTCTTTTTCTCTTCAACAGTTTTTTTGGTTATCTGCTGAGTTTTCTGTTGCCCACAAGAAAATATCAGATTCAAGAAAGTATCCACGGATCGTGAATGCGTCTGGTTCCCGGTCTCGAGCGCTTGGGCAAATTGAGACTGAATTGGACAGGTACGTCTCTTCTTGTTATTCTTTATTTGGAAATTAAAGTTTGGAAAGAAAGAACTCGCCAATCTTGGAGAATTTGGGTAAAGGCTAAATTCCGAACAACATCTTCCTGATTCCAATACTGGGAACATAGCAAGGAATCCTTGAATTAAATCACCTTTTGCGACTAGAATCTACTTAAATCAGGTTTGCAATTCAAGATTACTGGTTGCTCATTCTTGGCTCTCGCCGGAGATTGAATTTGCCAACCGGCAAAAGCTCAACCCTCAGGGTCAACCAAATAATGCACCCTGCGTTGAACAGAAAACCCATGTAGATTGTATGATAAAGGCCTTGTTTTCAAGTGTAGCGTGTTGTTTCCGTTTGGATTTTTGCTCTGGTGCTGTCTTGCTTGTAAATATTACAGAGTGTATATTTAAAATAAATGGCCTGCTATGTTTTTGTACAGTACAAAGATGATAAAATTTTTGAGTGTGTAAAATCATGTAGCTGTTTCTCTGTGGGCAGTTCCAAATTCACACGGGTCTCGAGTCTTTCTGACTCAATGTCATTGACGGGCCAAAAGTACAGTTTGTCATAAAAGTAGGATAAAACAGGGAAACCAAAAGAGGAAGAGATCCAGGAACAAGAGCTTCATGATGCTCACCCAACAACAGGATCACCTTTAACAACCTAAATCTTGCTCAAAGGAAGCTCTTAGAGTGTGGCAAGAACAACCTTGCCAACCGAAATTGCAGATCTATGGAGTTAGGTTCTTAGTATTTTCTTGCCGGAGTTTGGACTTTGGTTCTTTGGCTCAATCATAAGTTTGTTTTGTTCGGCCTCTTCTATTTATCCAATATCAGTAATTGCAGTTTACATGAAATTTAGACTCACTCATTATCTTTAAATCTCATGACACAAAATCCTTTTCCCTGATTTATTGTGGCTTTGAAATGTATAAATTGCTTGTATTCATGTTTCTTGCAGGCTTGACAAAACTAATTTTCATGTTGTGGGAGCTGGCCTCTTTACAAGAGTTACTGTTGCACTGCATCTTGTTTCTCTCGTCAAAACTAGGCTTCAGGTTGCTACGAGAGATACTGTCGAGAAAAATACATTTTCAGTTGTTAGAGGCATACTGAAAATGGATGAGATTCTGAGGGCTGTACAGAGGATTCTGTGCAGTCACAGTTGTCACATCCGCAATCCCTACAAGGATTTTGTTTCGTGCTGCCCTGAACACTGTAGAAGTTGCAGCTCTCAAGATGGTTCAATCATTCAATTTATCTGAACCTACACAGGCAGCCGTAGCAAATGGCATCTGTCATGTTAGCATCACTGTATTCTCAAACTGTGTCCATTCCAGTTGATGTGGTGTGCATTGCATGTTTTTTTGTTGGCATTTATTTGCTGCTCTCTCTTTCAAACACATACACCACACACATATAGGAAAACTTAATTCAAGTTGCTACTTTTATTCTCTTTACCAATCTTCTCCAGGTGAGTCAAAAGCTAATGGTGCAAGGGGATGCAGGCCATGCAAAGTATAGTGGGGATTTGGATATTGCTGTCAAACTATAAAGTCTGATGGCATCCGAGAATTATACAGAGGGTTGTCTTTCTCTTATTATGTATTCCCCATGGAATGCTGTATGATGGGCAAGTTGTGGTTCCAGCCAACGTGTCATCTGGTGGTAACTCCTTTAGTTTATCCAATTACTGAAACCTCCACCAAATTTCAAATGCAAATAATCACATTTACAATATTAAGCATTGAGAAGAGAACAACTCCTACTGGGTTATTTATCAAAAGTTAGAAAGACTTCATATCAGATATTCAACCAAAAATTGTAGAATTTAGGCTGACAAAATGCATTTACTGTTTACTTAAAACAACAATCTGTGCTTTACCTCCAGGTGACTAGTTAGCTCGAACAATATATTGCCCACCATAGAGCACTTGATGTGGAATACATAATAACAGAGAGACCGAACCCTCAGTATAATCCCCGGATCCCATTGGACTTTATAATTTTACAAGCAACATTCAGATCGCCACCATACTTTGGGTGCCCTGCATACCCTTGCACCATTTGCTTTTGACTCACCTGGACAAGATTGGTAAAGAGAACAAAATTAGCAATTTGAATTAAGTTTCCCTGTATGTGTGTGGCATATGTGTTTGAAAGAGAGCGGCAAATAAATGCCAACAAAAAAACATGCAATGCACACCACATCGACTGGAATGGACACAGCTTGAGAACACATTGATGCCGACAGGACAGATGCCATTTGCTATGGCTGCCTGTGTAGGTTCAGATAAATTAAATGGTTGAACCATCTTGGGAGCAGCAACTTCTGCAGTATTCAGGGCAGCACGAAGCAGAATACTTATAGGGATTGAAGCTGTGACGACTGTGACTGGACCGAATCCTCTGTACATCCCTCGAATCTCATCCATTTTCAGTATGCCTCTAACAACTAAAAATGTATGTTTCTTGACAACATCTCCTGTAGCTACATGAAGCCTGGTTTTGATGAGAGAAACAAGATGCAGTGCAACAGTAAGATCTTTCTCTGAACAATCTTTGCTTCTTGCTGCCTGCAGGAATGGTAGGGATTTTCTTCTACAGCTGATGGGAATTAATCATATTTTTGAAGATTTGTTTGCTAGAGGATGGGGATTATTTTGCTGTTGTCCCGATCCAGATACAAATCCAATTTTACACCACATCCAATTGTTGTTACCATTTTATTTGAGGAGCCAACGTCGTGGCTGTGCACCAGATGATACACTGATTTTTTTTTTTTTTTTGGAATTCTTTGTTGGATGGGAATCCAAGATTCTTTAAAGCTAGGCCGAACTTGAATCAATTAGATGTAGCAACCATATACTTCTTTTAATACACAATATACAGTGAATCAAAGCAAGGAATTTAGTTTGCTAGTCAGCTGTTACGTTCTAAGTTTGATACACAAAAGTGAAGATCTCCCTCTGTTTTCAAGACTTTGGGTTTTGTAACTAGTGGAACCCGAAACCAATTGATCCTACTAGTTTCGTTGCATTTCAAATCTTAAAACTGCCATTTTTACGATTATTAGTCTTGGGTGTTAGTCTTAAATTCTTAAATCTCGTCACAAGTTTATTAATCTTGGGCAGCAGCTCCTCCATAGGAGTTCTGTCACCTAGATTCAAAGATGATAATGTTTCTCTCCTCCAAAAATGCTGCAAAAGTTCTAAGTTTCTTGATTTTAACGCTTGGGCGCAAAGATATTTTAAGTTTTTTGAAATTTAAAGACTAAATTGCAATATAACTACAGTTTCGATCATTTAAAGACACGAGTCTCATGGGCTCAACGACAGACAAAATCACAGGATAGCATAAACAATAATATATAAAAGATTCAAAATATCTAATCAAACTTTTCTAGTTAAAGAGGCACATTTTTATAAGCCTTGGCAAAATTAATTGATGAATCAAATTTCGTGTTGCTAATTTCTTAAAAAATTCATCTTCAATGAACATCATTTCAGAGCACATAAATTTATAAACATATATTAAGCTGGAAAAAATATCAAGAAAATAAACAAAAACCAGATAACAGCTTGACCTTTTGTTTTCCTCCTACTTTTTTATCCTTTAGGCAAGCAACAAAAGGTTGACTTGATTAAAGGAAAAGATAAATCTTTCTGCAAGCTTTGCTAAAACCAAGCGATTGCCCTTGTTACATCTGATTAAGAACTCAGTCCTCATCTTCTTGATCATCTTCAGTATCTTCTAAATCACCACTTTCACCATCACAGTCATGATTATCACCGTCATTGCTATCATCATCTTGGTCTTGATTGTGAACCTCATAATCATCATTTTTTCCTGACCCGGCATATTGCTCAAGCGACATAGCTGGAAATATTTCACCAACCTTGCTTTCATTAAGGGTTGGGGTTTTAGCAGAGCTCTTTGGTTTATCTTTGTTCATCTGTGGAAATAACAGTAATCAGCATATAAAAACCACGTGAAAAGTAAGTATATTGAACACAGAGCAAAGTAAAAAACAATAGACATTGCTACAGTTTCCGCTACAGAGCAATTCTTTCTTTGGATAAGCTATATTAAGTTCCAGGTTGATCAATGATGCTGCTGTAAATAAAACTAGAATCCACATTCCTCAGGTTTTAGTGCAAGTGTCTGGTGTAGGTAATAATTTTTATTCATAGATAGAAGGACTCAATTAACAAAAGTCCAAACATTAGACGCAGATACTTGGACTTGTTTGATATAAGAAATAATTAAAAAGGTACAAGACTATAGGAAGCTATAGCAATTTGATAAACATTACATGGTAAAATCTTTAATGTTAAAAATAACAATTTCATATAATAATGATTAGTAAATAACTCACCAAGTCTTTCTTATACAAAATGTCCAAATTTAGACACTCAAATAATATTGTCCTCATTTCTGTTTCTTTTCACATTTGAACTAAAAAGTCTTCGTTATCGTTTCATAGTATCATATATCATAACCTCTGGTTCTAAACCATCAAATTCAAGCATCCAGCACAGACATCAAGTTTTAGACACATCCCACAACCATGCCGATGTAATGCCCTCTACAACACAAGTCTAGCATTAAAATTAACTGGGGCAACATAGACTACAATCATAATACACAATGTGAAGAGGATAACTAGAAGGAAACTACATGAAAAATAGCTCGGAAAATTGTCTAGATTATCTGTGAAGCTGACATGAAAGCAACATAAAAGTAAAGACTACAAACAAAAATCATTCAGAATTTGATCAGTCTTAAGTATTGTCTCTTCCAACAAAAAGTTATGTTCATGATTTGCTAATGACACTTCAGCTATGAGCTCTCTAAATGTGCTTTAGCTTAAAGGGAAAATGAATTGCAAGAAACTTGCAAAATTTAGAAACTAATTTGTACCTTAATACTCATTAAACTTAGAGATGAATACTTTCCCTAAAGGTCTTGCACATTTTGCACAGGAAGAATCTTTTCCAGATTGTATACTCTGTTTCTACAAAGATTGTAGTAAGTAGCAAGTTCACTAGCAATAGGATACTATAAAATATTTCGAAATGTCAATATAAAGGTTCATGAATAAAACAACATTGTAATACAACAAATAATTCAAGGAAATGATCCTTTCTAAACTTGGACAAGATTGATAACCAGATGAGCATCATTTTAGGAAGCTTACTGCACGTAGTAGAGTTCTCCTGTCCCTTTCCCGTGCATTTTTAATGGCCTGCAACAAATTCAACAGAACCTTCAATTTACAACAATGTCTAAAAAGCTTCTCCACATCATGAAGAAACGATGTGTGATTTATTAAGAGAACTACAAACTAGTATACCTCCTCAAGCATTTTTTGCTCAGCCTCTACTTCAGTTGCGTCTCTACAAGAAAAAATACAAAGTCTCTGATTAGCAAAAAGAAACCCCAGAAGTTGTTTTGTTAAATTCTCGTCTAATTCTACCACAACGTAAGAATTGAACAAGAATTTTTAACCAAAATAGTGCTAAAAATATTTTGCTAGCAATAACATATTCAAAGAATCTCTTTTTCTACACCAAAAAAAAAAAAATCAATGAATCTCAATTCACTCCAGAAACCTTCCAAGTATATGATCCACTTTGCAACAACACTTCGCGCACACATTATGCTCCTTTGCACAACCTACATGATCAGTACTCAACAAATCAAAAAATTAAAACAAAGACCTTTCTGATTTCTCAAGATACAATTCAAACTTCAAACACAAATTTTCCCAGAAAAGTAGGTTTTCTTTTTCCAATTGAAGAGAACACTTCCCATCAAACCAAACCAAACAGAGGTATAACAAGTTACAAACTGACCAAAACATAAATTGTGGTAAGCCTGACGAACATTGCGTTTGGAACATCTCTGACTGCAGCCAACAAAAAAACCAAAAGAACAAAAAACCCAAGAAAAGCAATGAATTTAGTTCGGAGTAATTGATCAGGAAGCATAAATGTGCTTATAGAAACAAGAAAAGCACTTTAAGTTAACGGGAAAAGGAATAAGAACCATTTGGCAGGCTCTTTAAGAGGCTTGTATTTGCCATAAAGGCGTTTCCAATCGATCTGTTCTTTACAGCGAGAGCAGACTCCCGTGATCTCGGAGTAGGGTTTCAGCCTACCCCCAACTTCCTAAAACAAAAGTAGAAATAAAGGTAATTTCTTCAATTTTCCTGCCAAAAAACAAAGAAAGTGTTTTTGTTTTTGTTGAGTTACCGTCTCGTTGATCTTGAGGCCGGCGTTAGGTTTCCAGGCGTATCGATTTTGATGCTTTGGCGGGCCTCTTCTTGTGCTCATCTTCTTCCTCCCGCTGCTGCTCCTGCTGCCGCTATGGAAGGACGAAAGAGGGCGTAAAAGGTTTTACAAAATTTGGAAGAAAAAAAAAAAAAAAAGTGTTGCACGCAGTATAATTTTAGATTTTTTTATAATTATATCAAAAATATAATATTATAAAATTTATTAAACCAAAAAAATAAATAATAAAATATGAAAAATTATACCTCCGGTATAATAAAACTTATTCACGTTTCCTAAAGTGTATTGAAAATTTGTGTACATTTTATCGATGAAATCAAATTGTATGCTAAAATTCTTAATAAATTAATATGTTTATTTTATGATAATTTAATGAAGATAAATTAAAAATATTATATTAAAATGATTAAATTAAAGGTATACATTATATCTAGATAATAACTTATAAATGAGTGGATGATATAGATATTTTAAAGTTTGAAAATTCAAATGTATAAATAATTATATATATAATTACACTAATTGCATTTTATTAAAAAAATTTAAATAAACAATTATTATATATATTACCATATGTTTAGAGAATCTAAATATCACCATACTAATTTTATTTTTATATTTAAAATTATTTGAAACATTACTTTTACTCAACTTAAAATTAAGTTAAATTTTATGCTTAGAAAATCAAATATATAATTACTATGTATCTTATTATAATAACTTTTTATATTTAAGAATTTTTAATAAATAATTATTATGTATACTATTATATTAATTTTGTTTTCATAGTTAAAAGTTATCTAATTACACTTCAATTCTATAATAAGAAATAAGGTGAAAGATTTTTATCTGAATCAGTGTTCGAAATACTGAACTTTCTACTGCGCTTACTGACAGTTTTCGAATTTTCTGAATTTTTTTATGGAGATTAAAATACACTTTACGTACTTAAAAATATATCATAAAATCTAAAATCGGTGTTAAAAATATTTTTCGGCCAATTTTAAAATTCCGGTACGGCGGCACCGCCATGCTCCGGCGATGGCACCACCGCCCCCGACCTGGCCATTTTCGGTCGATTTTATACCAATCATTGCGAGAAAATACGTTAGGAGATCTCGGTGGGCCCAAAAAAATCAAAAAATAAAAATTTACTGGCGGCAAAATTTTTTGATGCGATGGCTTCGCTGGCTCACCTTCGCGGCTGTGCCTTTTTCTTCGATTAACCTGTAGAAAACAGAACGGTAAACACAATAGTAGAAAAATTGCATGAAACAAAAAATCGGAAGGGGTTCATCGGATGCGATTTTTGAGTTTTTTCGTGATCGCGCTGCTGGACTTTACCCACAGTTTTCGCCTCATCCACCATTTTTTTTGCTCCGATTTAACCATGAGAGTGTTTAAAATTAAATTTCAAGTGGATATGAGAATTTTTACCTTTTTTGATGGTCAGAGGTGGCTTCGGTACGACGTTGTGCGGTGGTCAGCTCTTTTCTCCCGTGACTGGTTCTTCTTTTCTGGTCGAAGGCTGGTGGCTACGGTTTGAGTTCGGTGTGAAGTAAGATATTTATACCTATCTTCCTTAAATCTAGGCCGTCTATCACTTTTGATCTCGACCGTCCAATCATGTTTAAAGAGAAAATGAATTTAAATAGTTTATCGCGATTTGATATAGACCGTACGATTGCGTTTAAAGAGGGAACAAATTTAAATCGTTCATCGCTTTTAATTGCAACTGTTCAATCGTGCCTGAGGAGGGAATAGATCTGGACTGTCCACGCGCGCGGAAATGCATCTGGGTCGTTCGATCGCAGGCACACGAATTGTCAGCGTAGCCTCTTGTGTGGCACCAAGTCAGCGTGCCTTACCACACGACGTGCTCCGGTTCATCGATGCTACTGACTGGGCGGTGCTACGTGGTATAATTTTTTTAATTACATTTTGATACCCAATTTCTGATTTTTTTTTAAAAAATACTCCCAAATCCAAATTTTTATCCATTTTTTAAAAAATTATTTTCAATTTTATTTTCTACTTATTTTTTTCTAATTTTATATTAAATAAAAATTTATAAATTTAAAAATTATATTTTTATACATTTATTATTATTTTATATTTTAAAAATTAATTTCGAACCAAATTTTAAAATCGGTCATTATAGTGTAACTTAATGCAAATCAAAAATTAAAATTTTCTAATATTTATATATAACTATTACATTTAAACTTTAAAAATTTATAACTATAAGTATTGGAGCAACCTAAAACATTGACTTTACGGGATGGGTCCGGTTCAAAGCAGGCTGGCACAAGAATTAATCCCGGCCCGACCCGCAAACACAATTTATTATTATGAACATAAACCTGAAAATTCAAAAGTATGTCTAGAAAATTTTCACCCTGATTCATTTGCTAAAGAAGCTCTTATCATCGCTCGTTGTCGTACTGATGGAGATGTCTGTCCTTGATTCTAACACATGGTCACCGATGCTACTAAAAAGGTCAACGCTATCCTCCATCATCGAAGACGAAATCACGTAGTCTTTGATCGGAATCTCCTCATGATCTACCTCCTTAAATTTGTACTCCACATCCTTCTCCGCCTGCTTTTGTAACTGCAACGCGAACTCTAAACCCCACAAAATGTCAGCCATTGACGGCCGTTTAATTCCCTCGTCTTGCAAACATCGAATTGCTATCTCGGTGAATTGTTTGAAGCACTCCGATGAGATTTGCCTCTTTAGTAAAGGATCAACTATCTGATCTAGACTCCCGTTCCGTTGGCATTGTTGAGCCCACGCCGCTAAACTTACTTGCTTCTTCTCCGCCGTCCGATGAATCGGAGGTCTTGCAGAAAGCGTTTCTAATAAAACAACACCAAATGAGTAGACGTCTGATTTTTCCGTCAATTGCTGCCGTCTATAATACTCTGGGTCTAAATACCCCAAACTTCCTTTCACGACGGTGCTGACGTGGGTCCTTGACGGGTTCGTAGGGCCCACCTTCGATAAACCAAAGTCCGATACCTTCGCTGTCCATTTCTCATCCAACAAAATGTTTGTCGTTTTTACGTCGCGGTGAATTATTGTCTGCTTCGCACCTGTATGAAGGTAATGCAGTCCCCTAGCCGCTCCTATGCAGATCTCCAATCGTTGGGTCCAGAAAAGAGAAGGGTTGTCGGAGTTATAGAGATGATCACGAAGAGTTCCACGCGACATGTAGTCGTATACCAGGATCATCTCGCCGTCGTCGTTGCAGTAACCGATGAGGGAGACCAAATGCATGTGTCTAAGCAGGGAGAGCATCTCGATCTCCGTCTTGAACTCGTGAGCCCCCTGTTGTGATTCAGGGTTCAAACGCTTGATGGCAACCGGTGTGGCATTCTCGTCGATGAGCCCTTTGTAGACGTTGCCGAACCCTCCGACACCGATGATGAAAACATCGTCGAAGTTGTTGGTGGCGGCTTTGATCTCGGGAAGTGAGAAATGGCGGCAGAGGTCGGATGGCAAGGAGGAACCGTCGCGAGTCTTAGATGATTTGTTTATGGTGGTTGCATAAGAGAAGCCGTGCCACCAGGAGCCTCCATCGGTTGATTCGTATGAATATCTGGTTCTTCTTTTTCGCTGAAAAATGAAGAAGCCAAGCAGAGAGAGTATAAAGAAGGCTGCTGCTACACTACCAAGTACGGCGAACATTGTGGTGCGGTTATTCTTGGGTTTTGTTGTGGGCTCTGGAGTATTGGTTGTGCCAGTATTGATTTGGACATCTGGGTTGGGTGCGGAGAGATCACCATTGTTGCTGAGTTTAAAGATTTCAACTCCATTCAAGATTGCATCAGAACGTGAAGTTCTCCATTCTGGAGCAGGGTGCAGGGCAATGGTGAGATTTTGTTTGTTTTCGGTACCTCTAGCCCCTATCTGTACAGCATAATCCTTGTACACTGGAAACCCACTTCCACCACTCCAACCAATCACGTCTGCTATTGTTTCTGCTGTTTGATCCGCTAAAAAGATCTCAAAAACCCTATCTCCCTCTTTTTGTATCTCACCTTGGAACTCGCAAAAATGCATTCTAACCATGTATATGAAAGCAGAGTCTACAGGAAACTTCCACGTGAGGTTGTAGTTTTCGTTGATAGTCTTGTTTAACCCCATTGTTCTGGCCGTGGTATAAACTGCTCTGGGCGCAGAATAATTTTGAGTATTTGCAGAGAAAGTGAGAATAATTGTATTATTAGCAGGAAGAGCGCTGGGTCTAGCATCTGTCAAGTAGTCAACATCCTGTATCCAGGCACGGTACATGCCAGTGTCATCTCCAGGTGAGATTGCGTTGCTGCCAACATTTACTCGGTACATCATCTCGAGCGCTGTGTCATTTGTAATCGGGAATGGGTTAACTCCGCCGACAAGCTTGAACCCCTCATCACCTGCTGGAGTAAAATAAAAATTGGTAGGCATGGAAACGATTTCAATTCCATTGATAAAGGCGTAAGCACCAGGCAGTGGAGTGAAAGTTATGCTGAGTTCCTGGTCTTGTTCAACGTTGATGCAGAATTCTCTGATAACAATGTCGTCACCCAAATAAGCAGCATGAAGGGAAGCACTAAAATTGCGAAGAAGGGTGAAGCGACCGGCCGTGACAGAGAAGAAAGCGTCAAGGGCAAGGTCAACATTATTTGTGTAAGAAGTGGGGTAGAAATGCAAGCGAATGAATTTTTGGCCTGATGTAAGGGGAAACACATAGGTGAACTTAGAGGTGGAGAATCGGGCATCAGAATATGGAACTGACCCAGAACGAGATTGTTGAAGTGATTTTGAAGTGCTTGAGGGGATATCGCGGTCGAATAAGAGGAAGGTCGAGTTGTTGTCTGCAACCCATTTGCGGTGCTGAGTGGTGGTGTTGGTTTGGGAGGCGCAGTCCAAGGCAATATCCAGAGCGGTGAAAGCAACGACGGGTAGATATTTGTGGAGGAAGAAGAAGAAGAAGAAGAAATGAAAAAGGATTTGGAGGCAGACATTTCTTTTGTTGGTTCTCTTCATTTGCGAGGATAATGGAGAGAAGGCAGAAAAGAAGGTGGCTTGTGGTAGGCTAATAGAGATGAAAGACGAAGAAGCTTAAGTGGGAAATTGTTAGAGAAGGGGAAAAATTCTGCATGTTGACGTCTCCTTTATGATTTTTGATTGGCGGAAAAATAATTAATTTTTTATTGTTTGAATTGGTCAATGTGGGTCCCATGATTCATGAGATGTCGTTTTGTGTTTGCGTGAAGAAAAATAGGAAATACATTTTCGTTTGATTTAAAAGCTTAGCTAACTTGCAGGAAATATGGCCCACCAAATTGTCTAAATAGATATTGATTTGTTGGTCCCAAAATTATATACACACAAGTCAGGGAAAGAGACCGTGTGTGAACGCGTTTTGGTGGGTCCCCTCCCCTCCCCTCCAAGTCGTCAATTTTATGTAGTGAGTTTTGTCTATCTTCCGGAAAATATTAAATGTTTAAATTTATTCAAACAGATAGAAAAGAAAAAGCTAATGACTACTAGTTAATCGTTTGGAATTATTCAAGAAAGTTCTCGTGCATTTTACTTTGTAGGGTCGAGTAAAAGGATACAAGGAGATTGACTGTTAATTTCTTGGAAAGTAGTATTAAGTCCGACTATTATCTACATAAAATTTCCATGACATATTATATATATAAATATATGTATTGAATGTTATCTAAAAAAATGTTAGAATGGAGAATCCTAAGTCATTAAAAATTAAGGTTGTGTGCCTAAATAGCATGATATATATTATATATGTGTGTGTGTGTATATTTATAAAAAATAGCCTTTGTAAACTAGTTATTTATCTTTTGGTCCCAAATGATGCTTTAAATATATACTAAAACTAAAAAAGGGTTAAAGAATACAATTGTTCTCTAATATTATCTCTTGGAAAAAAAAATTATAATTTATTTTATAGTATCCAGCTGTACACCAGCTGAGTAGAAAAGAAAAGAAAAATGAAAAATAAATAATATACATAATTAATTATAAAAAAGAAAAAGAAGGATGTGGAAGACTTAAAGCGGCAAATATATACATATATATGTATATATATGTACGAAAATAGCAGGAAAAAAAAAAAGGAGAAAGAAGAAAAAACAGATAGAGAAGAGAGAGGGCTAAGTGATGTCGAGGCCGAGAGAGCGAAGTGAGAGGAGGAGCCTAAGTCGCGTGAGGAGGAGGACTGCACGACAGTCGCGAAGGTGGGACGCGGCGGAAGGGGAGACGTTGCGTGAAGAAGAGGAAGAAAAAAAGAAAAAGAAAGAAGAAGAAGAAGAAGAATAAGAATAAGAGAAGAATAAGGGAAAAGAAAAAAAAGGGGAAGAGAAGAAGAAGGAGAAGAAGATAGAGAAGAATCATGGTCGGATAGAGAGAGAAAGAGGAGAGAGAGAGTGTGTAACGACTCCAAAAATTTCAAAGGAAATAAATTATAAATTTAATGCAGAAGCGAAATAAATAGTTAGGGTTTACATTTCTTACACAATAATTAAAAGTACCGAATAGAGCTTACTAGAATAACTCTTTTAAAAAGACAACTAATAACCAACGAAATAAATTAAAAATAAACAAACTGAACGTCTTACTTACAATCTTCTTGTGGATAGGGCTCTGGATCCTGGTCATCTTGATCTAAAATAGTTAATGAAAGAATGAGGTACACTAGCCCAGTAAGAATATCACGCTACTCAAAGACACAGAAATGAAGGTTGGTAGAAATAATAAAAACAACTAATAGAGTTTTTAATTAAGCAAACTCATTTATTATAAATAAAATCATTTGCCGTCTACTTGCCATAGCGAGATTTACAAAAACAACCTATAAAAATAATAACATAACACATATCATGATTTTATATGCAATCGGTTGAAACAACAATTTTCCCTTTTATCAACTTGTTAGTATCGATGGGGGTCCATAGGGATGTCCTCACTACGCGTGAATCATTTCCTTTAACATTTTCAATTAAACGGACTGTCCCCATACCCCGTTTGATATGAGCACTAAATTACCAAACCTCAATACTCCGTCCGGTATGAGGGTGAAACGAGTTGTCCCCATACCCCGTTCGGTATGAGTACCAAATTATCAAGTCCCGATACCCTATCTAGTATGAGGCAACGTTTACGGTAGGGTTTCTTATGTACTCGGTCCGTCCACCATCTCCCATGATATCCAGAAAGACTGTCGTTTCATCCATTCACTTAATCAAACAATTTTTCAATTCAACCGTAATAACATAAAACAAACAAAACATGCATCAAAGAAATACAATCGCATCTCAGTTTTCTAATTTAACTATAATCACATAAGGTAAGCAATACATGCATTCAAAACTATAAAATCGATCAATCAGCTATTATTGTGTATTCAAACTGTAAAATAAATCAACAGAATCAACAATAAATAACTTCCGGTTTTAGCTCCATTAGTAACCTATAATTAATTATAAATATTTTATAAATTACACAAAATACCGGATTATTATTAATTAGACTTCAACTTCATAATAGAGAATAAGGTGATGGATTCTTACTCAAATTGATACCCGAGATATTAAACTTGTTGATTGCGCCTACTGGTGGTCCCCAGGTTCTCTGAATTTTCCTTCGGAAATTAAAACGTACTTCAAGTACCTAGAACTATTCCAAAAAATCCAAAAGTAGTGTTAGGACCCCTTTTTGACTAATTTCAAAATTTTGAAACGGCGGCTCCGCCGTGCTACAGTGACGGCATTACCGCCTGCGGTGTCGGTTTGCCTCGGGTCAGCTATTTTTGACCGGTTTTATATCAATAACTACGAGAAAACATGTTAAGGGGCCTCGGTTGGCCCAAAAAAATTGAAAAATCGAAAAATCAAAACTCACTGACGGCGGAGTTCTCCGGTGCGGTAGCTCTTTCAACTCACCTTCGTGGTTGGGTGTTTTGCTTTTGTCAACATGTAAAGAAGAAAACGGTGATTATAATGGTGAAAGAATTACGTAAAATGAGAATTAGAAAGGCCCTCATCGGAGGCGATTTTTATAATTTCTTGCAGCTGCGGTACCGAGCTTTGCCCGTGGTTTCTGGCTAATCTACTGATCTTTTTACTCCAATTTGGCTATGGAGGTGTTTAAAATCAAATTTTGAGCAAAGAAAATTTTTTTTACCTCTTTTGGCAATCGTAAGTAGTTCCGACGCGGCGATGGGGGAGGTCGGCTTCCTTCCAGTGATTGGGTCTTCTTCTCTAGCGAGGGGGTATGGCGGCTAGGGTTAGGGTTTGGTGTAAGAGGGTTATTCATATCCGTCCCTTCTAATATGGGTTGTCCATCTCGTTTGATCTGGACCGTTTGTTCGCATTAAAAAGAGAGTGATCTAGCCATTCATCGTGATTTATCTGGACCGTTTGATCGCATTTAA
>NW_019014678.1:2174491-2197068 GCF_000150535.2 Carica papaya | reverse complement strand
ACAACTTTTTCTCTCTAGAATCTGCAAAACTGAGTCAGATGGTGAACGTGTCTTCTTTGTTCTTGAATAAATCAAGATATCATCGATGAACACAATGATAAACTGATCTAGGACTGTATGAAAACTTGTCATCAAGTCCATGAAGATGATTGGAGTGTTGGTTAGTCCAAATGGCATAACTAGGAACTTATAGTGTCTGTACCTGTTTCGAAAGGCTGTTTTGGGAATGTCTTCTGCCATGATCTTTATCTTATGGTAACCTGAACGCAAGTTTATCTTGGAGAAGACCTGCGCATCCTGCAACTGATCAAAAAGGTCATCAATCCTAGAGAGGGAGTACTTGTTCTTGATCATGACCCTGTTCAGACATATATAGTCAATACATAACCTCAATATCCTATCTCTCTTTCTTATAAATGTCACTCTGGCACCCCAAGGGGATATATTATGTCGGATGAATCTATTATCCTGCAATTCATTGATTTATTTTTTCAGCTTCTCTATCTCAACACGACTCATGCGGTAAGGAGCAACTGAAATAGGCTGGGTGCGTGGCTGAAGGTCTATGGTGAATTTGATTTCTCTGTCCACTGGTAGTCTAGGTAGTTCATCCGGGAACACATCTGGAAAGTCTTGGACTATTAAAATCTCTTGAATACAAATTTCTTTCTTGAGTTTGCCTAGTTAAAGAAAATAGTCGGGTTAAAGTACTTGATAATAAAAAAATTTGTCATGAGGGAACAAATGTTAAACAATTTTATTAATTTATAAATGACTCCTCATTAAGAGGGTTGAATATAATCTTCTTGCGAAAGTAATCTACGGTAGCGTGATACACCGTTAGCTAGTTCATTCCTATAATTACATCAAAGTCTCCCGCGTCAATTTCTATTAGGTCCATACTCAATTTTCTATCTATTATATCTATGACACATGCTCTGTATATAACCTCTCCCAGTAGTGTCCTACTCCAAGGAGTAGACACAAATAACACAGAATCAAATTTTTTTTAGGTAATACATTTAATTTTGATGTAAAAGCATGTGAAACAAATGAATGCGTGACACCATTATCAATCAAAATATGTGGAAGATGGTCACAAATAGTGTATGTACCCTGTACCACATTCAGGTTAGTTTTTGCATTCTGCTGAGTGAGGTTGTAACCCTGCCCTAGATAGGAGGTCTGACCTAGTTCTGGTTCCTCGGTCACTCTCTTACATAATGTTGGGCGCTACCATATATGCAACAAGTGTTGTTGAAGCGATAGCAGGATCGGTCCCCATGATCATTGTCACAGTGCTGACAGGTCCTACCGGGTCCTAATGCTAGAATCTGAGGGGGAGCTTGAGTCATCGGCCTGGGTCTCTTGTTCTGTTGAACAAGTGCAGTAAATGCTGGTCTACGGTGTGGAGCTGAGGGCTTAAGGTTCCCTATTGCTTGAGGGAAAATGCGAAGGTTCCTCTCCACTAACTGTGCCTTTGCCAGAACAGCCGAGTAAGTACTGAGCTTGAACACATATAACTACTATCTGATCTCAAGACGAAGACCCCACTCGAATTTCTTGCCTTCTTGCCTTCATCCATCATGCTCTCAGAGGAATACCGGCCTAACTCTAGGAATTTCCTAGTATATTTTGATACAGTTATGTCCCCCTGAACTAAGTGTGCAAACTCTATTTTTTTTAGATGTCGGAGATGCTCTGAAATGTACTCTACATAAAAGACCGTCAGAAACTGTTCCCAAGTGACTGGAACGTGTAGAGTGGCCTGCTTGAGTTGCCACCAGCGGCCTGCCGCTCGCACCAGTATGTAGGTAGCAAGGATGACTCTCTGTTCAGAAATCACCTTAAGAGTTGTGAATGCCTTCTCTATCTCAGCTAACCCGTACTCAGCCTCTTCAAAGGAGGATCCCCCTATAAAAGTAGATGAGTTTACTCTTTTATACCTCTCGATGTAGCCTGGGTCCATCATGGGAGGAATTGGGTCCTGTAGAAGAAGGATTGGATTGTGCTGAGGATGGACTGGATGACCCTGCGATGGTATTGGATGATACGGTAGAGGCACCGAATTATACTGTGGTGGTGCTGGATGATGCGGTTGGGGCATTGGGGCACACTGTGGTGGTGCCGGGTGGTACTGTGGCTGGAGCATCAGATCATACTGTGGTGGTATCGAGTGGTACTGTGGAGGAGCAGGGTCGTACCGAGGTGGCTCAGGATCCTCTCGTTGTAGGGGTGGCTCAACCTGTGGCAGCGGGAGATGGTCAGGTAGCTCCCTCCTTTCCTCCCGAGCCTGTTGGACAACAATGAGTCTCTCTAACATCTTAAATAACTGGTCAACGACCTCTCAAATCGAACCCTCCCAGGCTGCTCGGTTTAGTGGGGATTTTCTTCTCCTTATCTATCTGTACCTACATTTCACAAGGAACAGTTGAGTGATAATTTATTATTTTTAGTATTTCCTAAGGATTTTGTGTAAGAAATGGTTACAAGGAATGCGGCTCTAATACCAATTGTAACGACTTTGAAAATTCTAAAGGAAATAAATTATAAATTTAGTGCGGAAGTAAAATAAATAGTTAGGTTTACATTCCCTATACAATAACTGAAAGTACCGAATAGGCCTTACAAGAATAACCCTTCTAAAAGGACAACTAATAACCAATAAAATAAATTAAAAGTAAACAAACTGAACGCCCTACTCGCAATCCTCTTATGGATCAGGCTCTGTATCCTGGTCTTCTTGATCTGAAATGATTAATGAAAGAATGAGCTATACTAGCCAAGTAAGAATATCACACTATTCACTGACACAAAAATGAAGGTTGGTAAAAATCATAAAAATAACTAATGAAGCTCTTAATTAAGCAGACTCGTTTATCATAAATAAAATTATTTGCCGTCTACTTACCGTAGCAAGATTTACAAAAACAACCTATAGAGATAATAACATAACACATATCATGATTTCAATACAATCGGTTGGAATAATAATTTTCTATTTTATCAGTCTACTAGTATCCATGGGGGTCCATAGGGATGTCTCCACTACACGTGAACCATTTTTTTTAATATTTTTAATTACCTAGCCGTTCTCATACCCCATCCGGTATAAGCGTCAAATTACCAAACCTCAATACCCCGTCTGGTATGAGGGTGAAACAGGCCGTTTCCATACCTCATCTAGTATGAGTACTAAATTACCAAGTCTCGATACCCCGTCCGGTATGAGTGCCAAATTACCAAGCCTATCCGGTATGAGGTAACATTCACGATAGGATTCTCTATGTACCTGTTTCGTCTACCATCTCCCAGAATATTCAGTAAGGCTGTCGTTTCATTCATTCACTTGATCAAATAATTTTTCATTTACTTTTAACCTCCAGTTTCCTAATTCAACCGTAATCGCATAAAACAAACAAAACATGCATCAAAGGAATACAATCGCATCCCATTTTTCCAATTTAACGATAATCACGTAAGACAAGCAATACATGCATTCAAAACTATAAAATTAATTAATCATCTATTATCATGCATTCAAACTGCAAAATAAATCAACAGAATTAACGGTGAATAACTTTCGGTTATGACTCCATTAGTAACCTGAAATTAATTATGGATATTTTTTAAATTATACAAAATACTGTATTATTATTAATTAAACTTTAATTCCATAACAGAGAATAAGATGAGGGATTCTTACTCAAATTGATGTCCGAAATGTTAAACTTGTTGACTGCGTCTACTGGCGTTCCCCAGGTTTCTTGAATTTTCTTTCGAGAATTAAAATGCACTTCAAGTACCTAGAAATATCATAAAAAATTCAAAATCAGTGTTAGGACCCCTTTTTGGCCAATTCTGAAATTTCTGCACGGTGTCTCCGCCGTGCTCCGGTGACAGCACATCCGCTCGCGGCGGCAGTTTGCCTCAGGTCAGATGTTTTAAGCCGAATTTGACCAGTTTGTATCAATCCCTATGAGAAAACACATTAAGGGGCTTCGGTTGGCCCAAAAAAATCAAAAAATTGAAACTCACCAGCGGCAGGGTTTTCTAGTGCGGCAGCTCCCCTAGCTCACCTTCGCGGTTGAGTATTTTGCTTTGGTCAACTTGTAGAGAAGGAAACAGTGATTACAATGGTGGAAGAATTACGCAGAATGAGAATCGGAAAGGGCCTCATCAGAGGTGATTTTTTTAATTTCTTACAGTAGCGCCGCCGGGCTTTACCTACGGTTTCTAGTCAATCTATCTGTCTTTTTGCTCCGATTTTGGTCATGGGGGTGTTTAAAATCGAATTTCAAGTAAAAAAAAATTTTTTTAAACCTTTTTTGGCTGTCGGAAGTGGTTCCAACGCGGCGACGGTGGCGATCGACTTCCTTCCGCCGACTGGCTCTTCTCCGGCAGGGGGGTCTGGTGGCTAGGGTTAGGGTTTGGTGTGAAGAGGGTTATTTATATCTGTCCCCTAATAATCTGGACCGTCTATCGCGTTTGAGCTGAACCGTCCGATCACGATTAAATCGAGAGTAAATCTAGACCGTTCATCGTGATTTAATCTAGACCGACCGATTGCATTTAAATAGAAAGTGGATCTGGACCGTTCATTGCATTTAAATCTGACCGTCCGATCACGTCTGGGGAGGGAACGGATTCAGACCATCCGTGTGCGCGAGAACGAATTTGGACCGTCTGATCACGGGCACGCGAATCGCCCGTGTGGCACCCATTAGCATCCCTTTCCACGCGACACGCTCCGGTTCGTCGGGGCTACTGACTGAGCGTCATAAGTGGCACAATTTTTTTAAGTTACTTTTAACCCTCAGTTTTTGAATTTTCTTTCAAAAATATCCCAAAATCTAAATTTTCACAATTTTTTCCTAAAATTATTTTCAATTTCATCATCCCTTTAATTTCTTTCATTTTTACATTAAATAAAAATAAAAAATTAAAATAAAATAAAAAATATATTTATATATTAATTTTAATTACATTGAAATTAATTAATCAAGGGTATTACAAAGAGAGAAGAAAAAAGAAGAAGAAGAAGAAGAAGAAGAAAGGAAAAAGAAAGAAGAAAGAAGAAAGAAAAAAGAAGAAGAAGAGGATTTGCGGGAAAGGAGAAAAAAAGATGAGAGAAAAGAAGAAAAGATAAAAAAAAAAAAGAGAAAAGAGAAAGAAAAGAAAAGGAAAAAAAAGGGAAAAAGAGAAATAAAAAGGGAATAAAAGAAAAAAAAACGAATTAAATGAAAAGAAAGCAAAAAAAATAAATTAAATTAAGGAAGAAAAATGAAAGGGTGGCGACCAAATATGATGTTGGTGTGCCGCACAGTGACAGGCGTGTGATGGCACGTGGTGGCACTAGCGACTGGGACTGTGTGTCTGAAGGTAAAATCTATTCCTAATTTCGTGCAATATAATTTTCAAAATTATTTATAATTTAATATATGTATTTTCTATTATAAACGAGAAAAATTATCCAAACAGTATTCGAATTTTTGAGAGAACAATAGAACGAGTTAGAAAGAATTCCCAAAGCTTTCCTGATCATACTGTATGTAAGAATTTTGTGTATTCCATACGGAGACATAACTTATATGTTTATGTAAACGTATATATGTATAGTGCATTGTGTGTGAATGTTTAATTGTATGTGTAATATAATAAGAATATAATTAGTATGTCTAATTTATATTTGTTTATATTTATGTAGTATATATATATATATGTTATTACGCATGTGTGAGTATATATATAAAAATATATGATGAATGTAATATGAATTGATAAGAATAGAACTGATAAGAGTAAATACATGAATAAATATATATATGATATATTGTGTTTGATTGTGTATACATGTTTAAGTATGAATATATGCGTATCTTTCGATAAAGATAGTGTGTGTGTATAGTGTGTGTGTGAATATAAATATATATTCTGTGTGAGACATATAGTGATAGTACATATATGTATTATAATATATGTGTGTATTAAAATTCGTGTACATATGTTATGCGTGTAAAATGTACAACCAATGTGTGTACGTGTAGACTTTGGGTACATTGCACTTGTTGTGTGATCTGATACAGATGTACGGTGCACTGTACTTGTTGTGTGATCTAGTACAGTTCTGCAAGAAATCTGAGTATCCTGTGCTTACTGTGTAACTTGGTATAGGATGATTCAGAAAGTAGTTTGAAATGTATAGCTCTTATGTGAGTGATGATTTTATGTATTTTGTGCGTGTGTTTGTATTTAATTATACACAAAAATTAAAATCTTATATAGAAAATTAGTGAATTGAAAATGAGAGAGATTTAAAAAGAGTATAGAGTGTAAAGACCCCGGATACCTTCTCATTTAGTTTGAATCAAGGATGATAGGGTGCGTGTGTGGCTGAAGTTCAGCAGACATAGTGAACCTGTACATGGATAAAGTCTGAAACCTAATCCAGACGTAAATAGGCATTCGTGTGAGTGTGGGTCACCTAGCAAACGTACCAGTTGTGGCCATTGTGTGATTTGTGTGTATGTTATCCATGCGATTAGAGATCCATTTCGCCTTTCCTCAATGATGACATAATCAGTGTCGCGCAATGAAACTATAGAAATGACCTTTCGAGCGTATCTGTAATCGTTTGTGTGTGTGTGATTATGTTTGCAGATGATGAAACCTTAGATGTGATATTCCGAGTGTATTGTGATATTTTGAGTGTGAGTGTGATTTGAAATGAGAACAAGAATTAGGTTATAAGAGTGAGAATTAGAATATGTTTTGTGTGATGATTTGTTTTATTATATATTTTAATTATGATGCTTGTTTGATATTTTCTTTGATGATAAAAAATATTATATATTATATACTGCGTGAATGTATATACGTAAGTCTTTATTTTAGAATCTTTTTTCTTACTGAGTTCGTGAAGCTCACTCCAATTCACCCCCATCCAGGTCAGAGGAAAAGAGAAACAAGTCCAATATCAATAGAAGATTGTGAAGAAAACTTTATTAGCTTTTATTTTAATATTGTAAATTAATTTAGATGCCTTAATTATTTGTAAATAAATAATTATCATGTCACAAGTAATCTGTATTAAAGTGTAGTTCCGTTGCATATTTAATATTTATATATTCTGCTAGTTGAAAATATTAGGATAACGTTCGTACCTACCAATATTAGGGTTCGGACTGTTACATATTTATTTTAACTTTATAAAAAATTATTTTTCATTAAAAAATAGTTAAATTTGATAATACTCTTCATTCATGCAATAATAAGTTAACAGAAAAAATTGAAATGTTATGCTTGCCCTCCATGGATAGGAGCCTTTTTTCAGCTATTTGGACATGGGTAGGAGTAATTTGTAGGGACAATTTAGAAAGAATAATTTTTGCAATCATCCCCTAAATTAAATAGAAGAAATGTAAATAAATCAATAAAATTAAAATTATGATTTAAATAAAAACATGTGAGAAAAAGGGGGGTAAAAACATAAATAAGTGGAAATTAAAGGGGGCAAAAAAAATCAGAAAAAATGGACGACCCAGATCGAGTCAGGAAGATCCGATGATTAGGACGAATGGATATAAAGAGAAAATTAGTGTTTTTCTCTTCATTTGGAGAGTAGCCGAAAAAGAGAGAGGGACAAGAGAGAGGAGCTTATCAGGGAGAGAGGAGGAAGAAGACTGTCGCGCAGGGAAAATCGAGAAGGAGAAAAGAGAGAGGAAAAGAAGAAGGAGGCCGTAAAGGAAGAAGGGAAAGGAGAAAAAAAAGAAAGGGAAGAAAAGAGAAGAGTGGCCGAACAGGAAGAGAAGGAGAGCTAAGAATGGCCGTCGCAAGGGAAGAAAAGAAGAGAGAGAGTGGTGGTGGCGAGAGAGTGATAGAGGCGGGAAGTGGTGGAAGTTGAAGTTGAAAGGAAGAATAAGGAAGGGAAAATGACTAAGAAGCCATGCGAAGGCGGAGATCGACGCGAGCAAGGTAAAACGTCATTCTTTTCGTTCTTCTTCTCTTATTCCTTTGGATTCTTTTTATTTGGCTTACTAATTGGTTTGTAGGTTTGAAAAATTACCATCCAAATCTTAAATGAGCCAGAGAATCGCAGGGTAACTAAGAGGTGATTACCAGGAGCCAAACTAAGGCCGAATCACCCACGCCGGAAGGTAAAATAGTTTTTTTTTTTTCGTTTTTTTAGTGGTGGTTGAGCAGTGGTGGGGAGGGGCTAGTGTCGGGCTGGTCGCACGAGATCAGCCAGATCACCCACCCGCAGGGGAACCGAGGAGTTTTCCTCAAGAATGGAAAAACCCACACACTCGTGGAAATCGAAGGGTCTTCTTCGAAAACAAAAATTCGATTTGTCGAACGGAAAGTCGAAAGGTTTTCTCGTGTATGGATCCTGATAATTTCGGGTATCTCGTCGGGTTGTCATTGAAATTCGTGATTCTGATTAAATTAATTTTGTTCAGTATTTAAAAGTATTTTAATTAAATTATGTCGTGTGCGTACAGAGAATTAGGATATTCAAGCACATCCAAAAAAATGCATAGGAGTGTAAGTATTTTTAAATGTCAACTGGGTTTGAATTTTAAAAAAATGCATGCACTTCATTAAATTATGAATTTTGAAATTCGAACGGACACTGACTCAATTTTTGATTAAAAGCAAAACCCAAATTTATGACAAGTGAACCTAAGCAATTGGAAATTTATGAGAAGACGAAACCAGAAAACATATCCAAAAGACTGAGAATTTATTGGACTGTGATGAGATATGAATCGAGGAATTAAGAGAAATTCCTAATTAAGTGAAAAATTGAAAAAGAAAAAGAAATAAAATAAGAAGGTAAAAATTGAAGAAAAAAAAGAGACAATTATGGTGGTAAAACGATCAGTTAAATAAAATTTTAGAGAAACTATGATAAAAGTAAAATAAATAAAAAATCAGAAGTGAGGAATTGTAAATAATTAGAGTACGGAGCCTGAATGACCTTTCATTTAGTTCGAATCGAGGAGTAGAGTGTGTGTGTGTGGTTGAAGTTCAGCGGGCATGGTGAATCTACAGATAGATAGAGTCTGAAACCTAATCCAAACATGGATAAATATTTGTGAGTGTGGGTCACCTAGCAAACGTTCCTGCTGTGGCCATTGTAAAATTTGTATGTGTGTGCTATCTATGCAATGGGGGGATCCATTTCGCCTCTTCTCAATGACGACATAAATGGCATCGCGCAATAAAATCTTAGAAATGACATTTCGAGTGTATATGTGATCCATTTCGTCTCTTCTCGATGACAACATAAATGACATCGCGCAATAAAATTTTAGAAATGATATTTCGAGTGTATATGTGATCTTTTATGTATATGTAATTATGTTTCGAGATGATGATTGATATTCGAGTGTATTTATGTTCTTTCAAAAGTATGTGTATATGTATTTGAGAATTGCATATGATATTTGAGAGAATTCAGATATTCGATCAGAAACATGTGAAGCGGTAAAAATAATAAATGAATTTTGCATTAAAACATCATTATTACAATTATCTCTATTTTGTATGAAATCTTATCTAGGTTGAAAGGACATAAATACTTATTGAGTTGATGAATCTCATTAAATTTCATTGTAATATTTTTTAGATGAGAAAAAAGAGTCAGAACCGCTGCCAGACGAGTAGAACTTGTAAAAAAGGTTCTTATTTTATGTATTTTATGCATATTCGAGAAATTTCTGTTTTATTTTGTTAAACTTTAAATTTTGACCTCATGTTTTGTATGTATAATTACTGTATATATCACATGATATGTTAGGTTGTATGATAAATTTTGATATGTGTATGCATATTTTGTGCACTCACTGCATGAAAATGACATGAGTAAGTTTTGCGTCTTATTCTGATCATCGGGGTATCACAAATCATGAGAAAAATTCAAACTTTAAAAATTTATCATAATTCATAGAAAAATAATTAACAATTTATTTATGATAATTTTTTTTTAAAAAAACAAAATGTTATATATTTCACATAATTATATTCTTCTGTTTAATTTTCAATATACTTTAACATCAAAATCATACTTATACTTGTTGAGGTATTATTATAATAAAATGAAAACCACATATATATTTTTTTATTGTAACTTTAATAAAAATGCAATGCATATATTGATAAATATAATTAATAATAAAACTTAATACTTTCAAGCAACAAAGACACATCTTATAATCCAAGTTCAAACTCAACCAAAACACAACCCCTTTGAAATTCCTTTTTTAAAAAAAGGTATAGCTGCCCAACCCAGCGCAGTCCACTCGGGCTTTGTGCACAGAAGCGACGTCGTTTGGGGAGTCTTTAAATTTTCTTCTTCCCTGCGTCGACAAAGAAAAGAAAAGAGACGACGAGAGAGGGATTGGGCTGCTTTTCTTTTTGTTTCTTTTCTGGGTGCGGAAAAGTCAGCAAAACTCATGATTGAAAGCAAGTTTTTTTATCAGTATACATTGAATCGGTCGTATAGATTAGATGGTCTAAAGCTTCATCGTAATATATATCTACTGTTCATTCTTTTACAGTATTGATAAAAACATTAAGAACAATTAACTTTATACTCACAATCTATTGATAAAAATAAATAAATAAATAAATAAATAAATAAATAAATAAAACTCCACCACTATCTTAGTTTTGAGATCCCACAAATTGGTGTTATAAAACTAACCTTAGTTTTCAAAAATAATAATAAAAAACTAGGTGATTAACTTGTTAATTAACCAGGATTGACACTAATATACGTATAAAAGATGAGCTCAAGACGATACAATATACAAGTTGTGAAAGGCATACAGGATCTTTTCTATATTCCCTCAAAACTTGCATGTGATGTAGGGACATGCATATTGGCCGCAGTTGCCAGTTTTTATGTCTCATCTTTATTATCCAGCTAGAGTACAAGAAAGTCGCAATTAAAGTCAACATGCATGTCCCTACTCATCACATGCATTCTATTTTACCTATGCAACCTACAAAACATTTAAGCATTCCCGTGATTTTTTTCCCTCAAATCTAAAGATTAGGGAGTAGCAGCTCCAAACATTATGCTGTAGCAGAATTGGAGCAAAAAAAATTATGCAGAATCCCGAAAAAATAAGCGGCAAATTAAGCAGAAACTGGAGCGGAATCCAGTACCATGCATTAATATTTATGTAAATAACATATATGTATATACTTATATATTCATGGATGCAATAAATGGTCTTCAACCATAAATTAAACTACTCCTCCTATCCGTCGTGTCATATTTCCATGCTCAGAGTGATCAGCAAATCATTTATGGAGAAATTAACTTCCTTCTCCACTCCACTCCACTCCTGTACATCGCTGGCATATATTACTAGTGGTAAAGAGAGAAAGGGGAGTTTTAAGGATGGAAGATAATAAAGAGAGGATCGTAATTATGGTGGTCATCTTAGTAGTATTGGTGGTGAAGAGTAGCGGAGATGAAGCCAAAGGTTATTTTCCGGTCGGGAAGATGAGCAAAAACGGTAGCAGGGGGGAGTTTTCCGACATTTTTTCGGGTAATAAATTTCTTGATCCGAGGAAAATATTTCAAGGTGGTCATCCCATAGTAATATGTGGAAGAACAAGTTATTCTTATACAGTTTGCCTCCCAGATCCTAATAATGTCCTCAAAACTGAAAAATGTTTCGCCAACGTTAAGGGCAAAATTTACCGTACTCTTAACCGTAATTGTGGTAAACCAGGGTAAGAAATTTGTAGCAGAAATTTCAATTTCCTTTGTAAATTTACTCAATAACTCTTTCACTGCAACTTATTAGTAACTTAATATTTTAGTATAATTGCTTCATATCCGCTTTTGGAAGAAAGTGTTTGTTTGTATCTGATAAAATTATGCGACTCGCCTGCTCCACTCATTTTATTATAGGATAAATTTTAATATTTTATTCTTTTATCTACAAACTATTAGTGTCTTACTTATAATTTTCTAATTATTTTATTATTATTATTTTTCAATTTTAAGTTATTTACTTTTAAGCTTTCACGTAATATATAATCCTAGCGCATGAACATGGATGATAAACACAAAACAGAGAAGAAAAGGAGAAAGAAAAAAGTTGGAAAGTGTGAAGATAATGAGGGGCGTAGGTTTAGCCATTACTGTAATTATAATCTCAGTAGTGATGAATACAACAAGAGGTGGAGCTTATAATTCAGCACTGGAAACCAATTACAGCCGCAGTTCCATCAAGTGTCCTGGTGATTCAATGGCTACTTGTCTTGCATCGTCAGATGATATAGATCTGGAGTTTTCCATGTCTTTCACCAATAATCTTGTAAGCATTAATCTGGCAATTCCCAGGCCAGGAGATTTGACCAAAGCCAGTGGCAATGATCAGAAACCTATTTTAGATTGCGGAAGAGGCTCAGGTATTTTGGGTTGTCTCCCTCAAGATAAGAACAATGTGAAAAGACCTGAACATTGTTTTGATTCTACCTTTCCTCCTCGCGATTGCTTTCAGCAGTGAGTTATAATCAGATCCAGATGAAGGTTGCACGTTCATGTCTAGTTAATGAATTGGGATACTCTGATTTTCCGTTTGGATTTCTGCCATTTTCATTTTAGAATCAGATTTTACCCTACTCTGTAAATTTCTTTTATAAATATTCATGGAATTGGTTTCTTCCACTTTTGTTGCCTAAAAGATTCTATAATATTGCTCGTGCCAACTGTATAAAGTGGACCACTTTTGACATTTTCTGCCGACGATTTTTAGTTGGGTCTTCTCCAGCCGACAATATTTTTTTCTGTATGACATACTAAATTAAGTAAACATCTAATCCTTGATTGTTTTTAATATAAACAAGAGGAAAGTTGGGGAGTCCTTTTCAATATGTAAATATTTAAAGGCAAATATATTATTTTACAAGTGTTAGGAATACCAGCTTTCATCCATGGCTATTCTCTGTTGGATTAGAAGCTATAAGATCGTGTAATACTATATTGATATAATTATATATTCTGCACGATTCAATCAGTCACGGAAACTAATGAAGCAAATTTCAATTTTTTTTTTTTTTTCTGGGTCAAATATTATATGCAAATTTTTGTAAGAAACATTAACAAAGCAAAATTTCTTGTCCACCAAACAATGTTTCTGTCTATATATACACATAATGCGACCTGGGTTTTAATATCTTGAGCTGGTAAATAATTAGAGAAAGAGAAAAACCAAAATGGGTTCGTTTGTGAAGATGAGAAGCCGGGTGGTGTGTAGAGCTCAAATGGTGGTCATGATGTTGACGGTGATGATGATGTCTGCAACAAAGTGCAGAGCTGAGAAGAAGATGAATATTAATAAAACGTACAGCTGCATCAATGGCGGCTGCGGCCTCATCGCCGACGATGCAGAGGTGGAGTTGTTGATGGAATCGCAGATCAGCAGGCTTCTCCTTTCTCCCGGAGGATCGGTGGCCGGCGGCAGTTTTAATCGGGATAAACCAGTTGTGGATTGTGGAAGAAATGAACCAAATAACAAATGCACCCCAAATCCCAATAAACCCAAGAAGGGGGAAAATTGTTCTGGTACTTCTTACAATCGGGGTTGTTGATGATCTTATCAATTTATAACTCAAGAAATCTGTTCTAATTGAAAAAGAAATTATGTATGAATTTTACTCAGTGCTTGTTTTCAATCATCAATCTCAACTTAAACAGTCTTCTTTGCTTCTTATGCTCTTCACTCTAAAGTTATTTGTTAATGATAAATACAAAATTAAAATTTCCTCATTTTCAATGACAACCATTTGGTGATTTCTTTTAACGAAAATGAAATGTTGGCAGGGAAATTTATTGCATTCCATCTTCTCCCTATTGGCTGGCCATAACTAATGAAACAAATAAAGTTTTCATTAACTCCGTCTTTTACATATTTCATATAATTAGAAGGCAACAAAAAATTCATATATTATATAATTACAAAGATGTGAATTAGGTGAAATATTTAATTTCTCGTGGAAGAAATATTTTAACTAATAGAATTTTATCATCACAGTTTAATTAACACGTTAGTAAATTAAATTTTTAATTTTATTAAATTAAATATTATATATCGAGATCAGAATTATCATATAAAATAGATAAATTTATATTTTTAATAAACTTGGTCTAACTACAAAAATCTTAATTATTAATACCATTAAAAAAAAAAATCCTAAATATGGTTGGGGTTAGTTGGTAGTTTATTATTTAGGTTTGATAATTTATAATGGTCAATTTCACAGCCAGCTAGCTCTTAGTTATTCTTTAATTTCTTGGAGTCCTACTCTTTTTAAGTGCTCCATGGGTGGACACGGAGAAAGAAATTAAACACGGGAGCAGGTGTCACTAATCTTGCGATGAAGAGACGTGTGGAAGCAACAGCAATGGCGGCAATGCTTCTTCTATTGGCGTCGGCTGCAACAGCTGCTACCATTGATTCAGCCGGAAACAGCAGCAATATCACTTACTACGGTGACGATGTGGAGTTGTTGATGGAATGGAATGCTGCTGGCAGAATGCTGTTTTCCGGCGGTCCTTACTCCGACATCACACTGAGTCGGGGGAGAGCAGCTAATCGGAATTGTGGGAGAAATCGTCGTTACACGCCATGTGTCCCAGAAATAAACATAAAACGAAAAAATATTCAAAGTTGTAGGAGTGGTGCCTATAATCGTGATTGTCTTAGCTGAATCTCATTTGATCAATTTTATTCTTCATTTTATGTTGTTAATTCCTGAGTTTTCTTCGATTTTAGTTTGCTTTGTTTAAAAATTTATGTATGTGCAAATATTATTTTTGAGAAAATAAAAAATTTCCAGAAATTTGAATGAATTTTGGCTCTGTTGATCAAGTTGAAATGCAAGAGGTCAAATATCTTCTATCAAGGCTGCTTCTTGTCCGCCCCAAATATGCATTTAGAAAATGTAAATTCTGGGTGCCTTGTTTGCTTGTGGCTGGAGAATAAATTCTTTCACTTTAAAAGAAAACACCCGGATGTATAATCTCGAATTCGAACTCATATCTTTTAGAGAATGTTACGAGTACTCATCATTCTTAGTTTTTTTTTTTTTTTTTTTTTTTAAATCTCAAAAATTCACCGTCATATTCTTACTAGAAATAACATTAATTAACAGCATATTTTTTTTAGTATGCAATCAATAAAATCAATACAACATTTATTCTACAACTCATACAAACTAGTCATGGCATATATATATATATATATATATATATATGTCTAGTCTTCGTCAAATGGTAATATTTCCGAAATTTATAAGCAAAATTATTTGAAACTGTAAATTTGATGTGTTAAATAAAATTTGATGTCTCGTCATCCAAAGACATCTATCAATCAACTGGTTTGTAAATAAGAACCAAATTGTAAGAGAGATGAGCTTTTGAGATGTTAATTTGCTTGACTTATCACACAAGACTGTCATATTGTTCTTGGAGTTTTGTGGGTTAAGCTTTTTGCATCAATCATCGTTAACTAATCAGAGAACCAAAAGCAAAATAGTTAAAACAAAATTTTTAGATAAAAAATTTTACTCCCAAGGATCTTTTCTATGGATTGAAAAGTTCTAATTGACTTCGTTCTATTTATCTTTGTTCGATGGACAAGAAAAAGCACTAGGGTTGGACATCAAATAAAATCTCAAGTTCTGGAAGTGAGAGGGTCCATGTCCTTCACAAGGTGGTTTGGTAACTTACATTTAATAATCTTATTTTTGTTCATAAATTTCGTTAGGTGACAAAGTAGTTGTTTCGTTTCTATTTTGATCAGGTTGTTTTATGGGTCAAGTTTTAATCAGGGTTATTAGGTCAATTGGTTTTGTGAGTTGATGATTGTATTTTTTCTAAAGTATCTGCTAATCTTTTTTTGGATTTTGTGAACATTCCCACATGTTATTGTGATTGTTTTAGTTCTAGGACAAATTTATTAGTGCTTCTTGAACTATGAATCAAAAATATTCTCTCTTTAAATCTTTGCTAGGTACTTTGTTTTGGGTAAATTCAGCATTATCTTCTGGAGTTGGTTCTTTAGAAATCTAGTTTTGATTATGAATTTCTTATTGCGTCTCTGACGTTGGCATCGTGGAAATTTTTAATTTCTTTCCTTTTCATTCCTTTTCTCCCAATTTGGAAGAAAACAAAACTTTCAAGGGGATGATGTTATTCAATTCAATCATGTTTTAGATTTTTGTTAGGAAGATATCGAAACATCCATCTTAATCAAATAATTCTTGTTTAAGTCCTTGGCAACCACACTACTTGTTTGTTGTTATTTATTAAGAATACCTTCTCAACTTTTATATTTGACCATCTGATACTTTTCATGTACAAACTGAGTTTTGTTGAAAATCTTTCCGACTCAATTCATGCAAGCCTCCACGGGATTTACAGCAAAGATTTCTGAAAGGTGCAAACCCAATTCGTAATGGTAGTTCACAGCACAGTGCATCCATCTTTTCAAAGGGGTAGATTGATAAATAAATGTGAATCAAAATGACTATAATCACTGTCAAAACTTTTCCAAATAAAACTTGGATTACGATTGAACTTAAATGGTGAACAAGTATTGCACTCTCAATCATACATCGCAAAGATGGACCTAATGTCTGCATTAATATCTTCCACAAAAATTTCTTAACGAATCATCAATCCTTGAACTGCTTGGGCACTATCTTCAGTTATCTTGTTTGCTTGAATAGTGCTGATGACATTCGCAATATTACCCTGACAGAAACATCAAATTAACAAATCATTTAAACAGAAAGTAACCTAACAGCTCTGCACAAACTATTTTAAGATCAGCCTTCAAACAAAAACATAGCTATAAAACATAGACATAAAGTTCAGCAAGAATGACAATCAGATATGGAACAACACAAATTGGCATGAAAATAAAAGACCGGAAAGAGTGGAAAATCCTTTACCCTCCATGTTGCTAACTTTCCTCGCAGAGCTAGCCATTGCTTTTGTCCAAATGCGCGCTCAGTACACCGACTGCAATACAAAATGAGGGAATTTTAGCAAAAATAATTCCTGCTTGTCTGTAGGTCTGTATATGATAAGAGTCACAGAGATATTACCTGACAACCACAACCTGATTCATCTGGTCCATTTTACAATCAATCAATTTTGCAGTTATTGCCTTTACAACCCACAATTCCACCTCGTCATCATTGATCTGCAAAGTACATGAACCAATAAGCATCCAGACTGTTACTGCAGATCTCTGTCGAAGTAGGAAAGACATATTACCCGTAGTGTGTCTCTGATAAGGGCATATGGAATTTCACCAGATTCATCAGAGGCAAGATCCACCAATGATATCAACCTCATCTTCGCTATACAGTCTTCATGAACAAGACCTACACCGATGCAAGCAGCAAACATGAAATGAATTTCAATTTGCAGAAACTAGAGCTACTATTCTTCTGAGGCCAACAACATAGAATGCTAGAACAGCGTGTTATCATCAATGTACGATTAAAGATATTACCATAACTTTTCAGCAAGGTAGAATTTGCAGCTTGAAATTCCAGGTAGGCGTCAAGCCTCTGGGGCAGAAATATCTTAAGAAGTTGATACACCAATGCATATTTTGCATCTTTCTCTAATTGTCCAACAGCTGGCATATCTAACAAATCACACTGCACAAAATACCGGTAACTCTCTTTTAGCATTTAAATATAGGCTAAATGGGAAAACAGACATCAAATGATGAAAAACTGGCTCCAAGCTGCAGGAATAAATAAATAAACAAGTTCAGACTCATCCAGAAAAGAAACAGAATGATCGTGACAGCTAATAAACAAAGAAAAATCAGAGAACATAATGAAAAACCTATGAAATATTATTTTTAATCGACCAAAAATGGACCAATACCCCACTTCAACAATATGATTTATGTTCAGGAAAAGACATTAGCAGAAACAAGAATATCTTTCTACCTAGCCCTCATGTAGTGAATTCCATAAACCTGGCTACAACCATTATGGAATTACATTAACATCTATATTGCATTGAATTAAAAGTGTGTGAAGATACATGTCTAACCATGATCTGCCAACTTTCCAGTCCATTAATCCTGTTTAAGTGTTACACGTGACATGCTGTATGCTTATGGCACTGCAGAACACATTTTGCACCTTTGATATCAATAATATGCTGTAAGTACTGAGAACATAATATATGCGAGATAGCCTTTATGCAAGCACAAAATGGGCAAAGAGTGACATGTGTTTCAGATTGCACGACACAACAGCCAGTATGAAACATAGCATGGAATGCGGCATCAATTTTGTGATCAGGCAAACTGTTATTGCAAAGTTCATATTTGTTAGCACAGTAACTTTGCAATTGACCAACAATAAAACAAGTGAAGTGAACACAACACAGTGCATTAACCTCATATTCATAATTCGAAGTTCAAGAAATCTTATATTCTTACTAGGTATAGGTGTTCTATGGATGCTACCTCTGGGAAAAAATTTCATACATATTTTGTTAATTTATTCTGTTTTAGATTTCCTCTATAACGTATGAATATATGATGTAATTCTACAATTTTCTTTTAAATTTTCACATTAAAATGAAATACAAATAAATTAAATTATTTCAGGACTAGACTACTTGTTAATTATTAGCTCAAGTGGTCAATAAACATACAAAGGGAATAAGTTTTAGAATAATAATTGATAAACAATAAATATTTTGCATTGTAAAAACATTGAAAACAAATGATCAGATATGAAATGGGGCAATTAGCACAACATAATCCATTGAACAATACAATGCACTGGGTGGTGAAACGTGGGCTAATATAGAGAATTTTATTTTTCGTGTGACATGACATGATAAAATATTTTGACATGGCAAGACAAAAGAAAGTGTTAGATGCAAACTAAATGGTTCTTCGTAAATGGCACGGACCCTTAACACCAATAACCCATGACATCTGTAACATAATTATCCAAGTTCTGTTTGTCCAGGTAGCACACATGTACTTAAACAATTAAAATAGTTAAATGATTTCCCTTCAAACACAACACTCACAACAATAATGAAGAATCTTTGAAGCATTTTGTAACCAGAAGAATAAAAAATTTCCAAGGTAACATTTGGGATCTTAGTCAATGCATATTAAATTCTTTCAACATTCTGTGGTTCTATTTCAACCACATTATCAAATTAGTGTCAGGAAAATAGAGAATGTCGCTATAGGATTAAGATCAACAATGAAATATAATATAGGGAATTTTCATCAATCATCTGAAAAATTTCATGAACTACAGCAATTATATGTAAAACAAAAATAAAATATATCCAAGCAAAAGTAATGGAATTCAGGTGTAAACATTTAAATGACTGCTTAAAAACAATAGAACAGTAAGCACATACCAACTACAAGAATTAAAGAGGTATAAATTTAGACACTTGTAAAAAGGTAAACAATAATTCACAGAACTACCACAGAGCCGGTTTTGAATGCAGTACAACTATGAAGAAAACACATGCCCAAACAAAATGCAATTTCAACAGAAGCTCATATACCATGAAACTCAAGAGGGTTTCAAATACCTGAAACATTTCCGGTGCCTTCACAAATTCTATTATTGTCCGCACAGCTTCCTCCTTAGCTTCACTCATAGTATAGGCATCCTCACCGGAGAAAGTCGCTAAATACTTTGTCAAGAACTTAAATGATTCTCTTGCTGAGCTGAAATTACATAAGCCCTAACTTATTTATATTTCGTATAAAAGACCAAATATCAATTAATAGAATCACTTTCATGGAATCTGATAAACCATTACTGTGATACCTTTTGTTTTCTTTCAGTACATTAGCAATGCTGATAAAGAGTTCTCTTTGGTCTTGGACCCCAATATTCCACTCTTTCAAGAAACTTTCGATCATTTTGAAAGAAGGTACGATATACTCAGTGACTTTCCCACTAACTGCAAGATTAAGGGCTTTCATGTATACATGGAAACGGCTGTACGGGTTCTCCAGCAGATTATAGAGATTGAACAAGCTGGCAAATGACTTGCAAAAATAAGAAAGTTGCTTCGAGTTTAAACTTGTAAATGAGAAAATAATCACCACATAATTACATCTTTAAGCGCAATGCAGGCCTGTCATCTGGTTGCTGCGTGATCTTTGTTGATATAAGTTTTGATATCTCGAGTGATTCATCTGGACTTTCAGGCTTTATAACAAGATTGCAGATTACTGTAAAGATGCATTCAAGGTCTGGAACAAGAAACAACAAAAAGATTATTTATGAAATTAAATCCATGGTCAATATAATAAGAACAAAGAATCAAGCATCAAGCATCAAGCATCAAGCATCAGAATGTTACTGAAGAGAACGAATTGCTCAAAAATCTAATCGAGGTTAAAACAGGAAAAAACATTAATGCATAATATTATATAAGAAATTACTGATTGTATCAGTTCACGAAGTTTATGACTACAGTTGATAAAGATGCTATCAAATTTAACCTTAATGCAGTCATATATTTTGAGCTGAAAACGTGCTGAGATGGTTTCATAGACAAATTCTTATAATCATTTATTTGCAACAAGGAGGAAATATCAGCAAAGAAGCATACGCTATCGTCCCTTAAGCTTTCACTATATCCTTGCTTATTAAATGAACTCAACAAGTACATAATGAAATGCAAGCAATAAAAAAACGTGCAGATCAACAGTTACTACCCTCATCCACCTCCCCCCTTTTGGGGCCACAACAACCACAATATAACTTCCGTTCTTTACTTTTAGAACTGAAATATAAATGAAAATAACAGCATATTACACCTTTCTCAGAAACCTTTGAGAATATCAAGTCAGCTGAAGTGAGAATCAAGGAGGTCAAATCCAACCATCTGCCCATAACCATGCATTCTTGGGCCTCCACGTATAGCCTATTAACTTGTGGCTCTGCAACCTGAAAAGAACAGAAATGTTTAAATTCAAACAAAATTCTCATATATTGAATATTAGCCAAAAAAAGTAAAAAAAGTCAAATGACAATACAATTTCACCCAGAATCTTTTCCCTTTGCTTAAGAACTGTATGGTACTAGGCATAGAGTAACCTAGCATACAACTGAAACTACAACAATCAAGACCTAAGTAACAAATTCATGCAAACATCGCAAAATCAATAAGAATTACGTATAAATACATTAGTTATCTTGATTCCAAACATTTGGAAAAAAAATAAAAGAAGTAATAGAAAGAAAACAACGAAAATGAGATGAGTAATCTATGGAAATTGATCCTTCCAATTCAATTCTCACAACAAATTTCCAAATGTAGATAACCCTAAAATTAATACCTCGGCACCAGCATCAGCCCAGGCGAGCTCGGAGGTGAAGCGGACAACAGCAAGCGCTGGATCTTCCTCAGAGATAGGTACGACTGTCGTCATTATTTCTGTTTTCCAAAGCTCTACGCGTTTGAAGGCCTGGGGAAGATTGCTTTAGCAGCAGAATAGAGTGCAAACCCTAGGCTTCGGTTTTCTTTCCTTCTCATTTTATTCTTTTAATGAGTATCTGAGATAGGGTAGAAAATATGCGCTGGAGCTGGCCCGAACTGGTTGGGCCTATGAGCCCGTAAGACAAGGTGACGGGCTACAAAATACACACGAGCTTAGAATCATTATAAATGCTGCTCGCTGGAGGCCCAAGATATATAAACAAATAATAATAATAATAATATTTTTTTTTAATATTTTATCTTTTTTGATAATAATATCATAATATTCTTATATTTTTAGCTTTAACTTAAAATAAGACTTTATTTTTACTAAGGATGATATTTAAAAGCTTTGACTAATTTTAACTGATACTTTATTTGTTATATAATTTAAATTATATTATGATTCTGTTCGAGTGATAGAATACATAATATTATCATTAAATTTTTGTGTGTAAGTTTATGATACTATTGTTAAAACGATGCCAATAAATAAAATATGAATAGTGAAAGATAGTATAGTTATAATAATAAAATTGTGCAAATTATATTTATTTTCTAAGAAAAGAGTTTATGTCAATTTTTCATATAAAAAATTAAGAAAGTAAAATATAACAAAAGCGATGAAAATTATTTTTTGACTTTTTCTCTTTTTTTAATTTAATTTTAAAATTGTTATAGTTAAGTTTTTAGAATTTTATGAAGAACGAATATTTAAATAATTTTATTTGTTTAAATTAATATATTTTATTTTAAATTTTATTGAAATATCGGAAAAAAAAAATCAATTACTAAAGCTCGAAAGGATCCCAACGTGTTCTCTTTTTCTTTTTTTTCTTTTTCTTTTTTTTCCCAAACTTACTCTATTTAAAATCTTATTAAACAATCCAAACTCCCTTATACCTCTGCTCTCTCTAGTTTCCAATCCACTAACCGTGTAATTATGTAATTAAAATAAGTATATAATTACCGAAGCTCATATAAGGATCCCAACATGTTCTTTTTTTTTTTTTTTTTTTTTTTCTGGTCGAATTTAAAT
>NW_019014678.1:2146137-2164676 GCF_000150535.2 Carica papaya | reverse complement strand
CCAAATATACAAGTATATTTAGGTTTTATGTGTTGCGTGCTTATATACACTTAGTTGAGTTAATAACTGTGTGTATAAAGTTTATGTATTTTGTTTGTTGTGTAAGTTTGTTGATATAATATATATATATATGATATATAAGTAGGTGCATGTTTGAGTAGGTCATCTAGTGACGAACCTGATTAGTAAAAAAATAGTATAAGAATATTTAAAAGATGAGAAAATCCAGACGTGGTTATCGAAAGGTGTGTGCGTTTGTAGCCTTTTGGCGTGTGACTGTGGTGAACCTTACTAGTGGATGCGGCTTTAGCGAGATGTGACAAAACAATAAGAATTGTGAACTGTGAAATGTAACATATTCACGGGATAGAGGGGATCCTTACTGCCCTCGTTGATGCCGACGGAAACAGTATCGCGAGGTAAAACTATTTTTAATAAGATATAAACTAAGAGAAAGAAATAGAAAGCCATGAGTAAAGTTTACAATAATGAAATACTGAATTAATATCTACTGAATTGCTTACTGTTTAAATTGTGATATTGAATACCGAATTATACTATTTATGAAACTGTTATGCCCTGAGTTATGATACTGAAATAAGGAATTATGAATATTTACTGAATGAACTGATTTATAAAATTTGGTGATTGAGTGTGTGTATATCTTTGTTGTGGGCACTACCCCTTTTTCTTACTGAGTCTGTGAAGCTCACCCTAATTTACACCCCGCAATGCAGATTAGTACAGATCAAGAGTAAGTTTAAGGTCGAATGAGGACTTTGAAAAATCTTTAGTGACAGTAAAAGTTCGTCTTGTAAAGTTAGTGTAATTATATTATAGTGATATAATGTAAAAGATCTTATAAGCCTTATATCTTGTAATTCCATATATGGACGATTGAATCTTAAGTTTTTGTTTATTGTTGCGTAAATTTATCAGGCTATATGTGTGGAGTAGCACTCATTTCTCCACAGAGAAAGCAGGTCGTTATCATTGGTATTAGAGTTAGGTTCCTCAGAACCATCCCTTATATCATGAGGTTTAGGATTCTTACAAGATTTAAAGTCCAAAGAAATTAGGTAATACACACCTTGGGAAATGCTTTATAACTTATTCTAGAACATTTGTGGAGTTGAAGAAGTATGATTATAGTTCCCAAAGCCTGAAAAAGTAGAAGTTACAAGGGTTGGAATGTAATAAACCTAGATATCAAAGAATTAGGGCTTCACTCCGAAGCCAACTAGAGATGGCAAACAAGCAACAACCTTAATATATCATATTATATGAAACCATTAAAAACTTTAATACTACCGAAGAGACTACTTATTGGGAACTAGTGGATAAATTTTTGGGAAAGACCATAAATTTCCCTCGAGTCGGGAAATGAATTTTAGAAGAGGAAGCTTCACTAAGCAAGAAGGAAATCTCTTAAACGGGATAACAACCTTTGGTGAGAGAAAATTATCCTAAGTGGAAGAAAACCCCCAAGTAAGTGGGTCTTGGAAGAGTCCTCTTATGTAATCAAATAATTATTGTAATATTCTAAAAGTTTGAAGGGATAAAAACCTTCTCTCACCCTTGCGACCAACTACTGTCACCTTAGAAGTGTCTAGTTCTTGGACAATGTTGATATATTCCCAATCATTCTTTTTTAATAATGTGATAATGTGTTCAAAGGGGTAGTTCGAGCTATAGTTGAGGACTAGTTTAGATGCACTCTCGAACCAATACAAGACCATTAGGTTTAAGCATTTGCACCATTGCATTTGCTTATGACCGTTATGTTATCTTGTTCATTGTTGAATCATGTCTTTTAAGTTTTATTCATTAATGTTTACTGAAACATATGTTTTTCTCTATAGTCATTTACGATGATTCTTATCTTTCATAACCAATCGTATCTAGTCATTCAACCAATTCTTAATTTGCATAGGGATATTAAATGTAAGATTGCAACTAGTGTTATTAATTATAAATTTGTTATGTTGTGAACTAAATGACCAAAGGGTTTGTTATTGCCGATAACGTCATGGTCTACATCAAAATCATCACATATAGAGAGTTTAGAGGGTTGGACCATTCTTTCATTTTAGAAAACTTTAATGCAACCTATTTATTTGACTTACTTATCACGTGGATATTATTCGAGTTTTTCATCATGGATGATATTTTTCTAAACTGAGACAGCTTTTAGCCTCCTACTTCCCCTACTTGTGTTTTTGCAAATACTTAGGTTGTTATCTTTAGCAATAACTATTATTTGGGATATATTGGTCAGTTAATAATTTACCTCCAATTGATTCCTTATGAGATGGAAGAGTCTTTTCTAAATTTGCTAGAGACCAAAAAGGAAAGAAATCTTAGAACGATAGACTTAAAAGAAAGCATTTTGGGAGACCAACTAATCATTTAGTACTTTGATAAAATATAGAATTTCTTATGAATCTTCTTTAGGAAGAATGAATACCCTAACTATTCCAAATCCTTATGAAGATGTCATACTGGAGTCATAATGCTACTTCAGAAACCCTTATGCACTAAATCATCATATCCTCGATGGACAGGAAACTTTTGTATCAGATGATTTGTGTATGCCTAATTAGAACTCTTCTTTTTGAGAGTTTTTGTCCCTCCTATATTCAATTTTCATGGGAGAAGAGGATATCTAAGGACATGGTTTAACCACAAATCGTTAATAATAGCTTAGAATATGATTCCTTTATGTCGAAAGGGTAACACAAAAATGATGCAATACAAGCGGATAAACCTTCAAAATAAACACCATTCAGAGTGGCACAACGGAAGTGTGGTATGGATCCATAAACCACCACACATGAAAGATTTCTCTTTAAACCATCTAAAAATCACTATAAGTGAACTAGGCATAATAAAAACTCTATGATCAACCCTACTACTACTACAGACTGCTCCAATACAAAAGTATATGACCTCCCTACTCTCTCACTTAGAAAAGACCTTAAATTTTCTCAACCATTGATAAAAGTATACTTTGTGATTATGAGACATCATGAAGAAAAAGGACAAAAGACAACTGTAAATCCAATATCCTACAAGATCGACATTCGATCAGGATACTACAAATCAACCTTCCTAAAAGTAAAATTTCTAAATATAGTACGACTAATAGTAAATTCAAATGACCAGAATTAACCCAACCTAACCTTCATTAGCCATTAGTTGTGACAATATTTTCTAATAACAAAACCATTAAGTGTGAATAACCCATCGCATATTGTTTGCTTATTCTTAAATTGGAATGTAAAATTTGTACATTATATAAATATATCAAGATGGTTTTTCAAAGTAGACACTCTCAAATTAAAATTTAAACACATGAAGAAATGCTTTTTCAAGTCAATAAAGATTAAATGAGAATACAACAAACCCACAAGTCATATCTTAGTGTCATACCTAAGAATAATTACTTGCAACATTAGGAAGGGAAAAGTATAATACTTAACCATAATAAGAGGAATGAAATAAGTAAGGAATATTATCAATTTTTGTTAGACCATTATATAACCCTTCTATCAAAGACTCCTAACAATTTTTAGTAAGAAGTAAGAATTTTATAATCGTTAACTTAAAAGGACTTTAAAAAAAATCTGATCAAGTACTGAGGTGCCTTGGGAATCATTCAAAACTTGATGGGGGTAGAAGTACAATTTAGCTTAATTAAGAGTAACTTAGATAGACACCAGACCTATTGAGTAAAGAGGAGGAAGTCTCAGTACTAAAATATTTTTAAAATTTATAAAGATAATTTTCAGAAATCAGATAACAAATGATTTTCACTTAGAAGATAAAAAATTTGAGGGAAGGTAAACATACCATAGTGTTAGGCTATTCAGATAATTAAGAACTCATCTTTGTGAAAAATAGAGAATAACGAGTATATTAGGAATTTTTAGTCTTTAACGAAATTAGAGAAACTATACGAGTTAGTTAAAGGATTTAGAAGTTATGAAATCCTAAGTTTTTAGGGATGATGCGAATGTTTCAATATTAATACCTTCTATTAAATTCAATAGGTGGTATATTCCAAGTAACGATATATTAAGTTCTTAAAAGTTGAAAAACGATAGTTTAATTTAGACATGTGAAATTAGGGAACGTTAGTGAACTTTGAGAATCACTGTAGCCCTAGATGACATTCTTTTTGTTAAAGTAAATGTCAAAAAAAAAGAGAAAAAAAATGAATTTATAAGATAAACTCTTAGCAACTGTACCTTATTTATGAGAGTTAGAGAAGAATTGACTATGAACTAAAAAGATCCCACTCGTAAAAATATTATAACAAAACCATTAAGTTGAAGAGGAAACTTGGAAATGAGTAAGGGTATCTTCAAACCACCTAATCACTGTAAATTTGGAGGACCAAATTTATTTTAGGGGGGGAGGGAGGGGGGAATTGTAATAACCTGGCCCAAGAAAAATTAAAACCTAACCTATCTATTTCTTAGAAGTAAAAAATGTCAAAACGACATTGCTTTGGTTTAAAAAAAAGAAAAAGAGAATGAGGTGAAAATGACACCGTTTTGAGAGCATCAAAACGACATTATTTTGATGACAAGAAAAAAAATGGGGGACTTGCAGAGGCAAACAGGCCTCTGTAAGAAGAAGAAGAAGAGGCGTACATGCCTCTGAAACTTGCCGGAGAAGAAGGAGGCGAGGCGTGGTAGAGTCTTCTTATTTATGCTTATAAGAAGAAGAGAGAGGTGGGAAAGAGTGATGGATTGGGTAAAGAGAGAAAAAGGTAGAGAGAGAGAAAGAGAAGGAAGGAAGAATAAGAAGAATGAGAAGATGGTAACGGTGGTGGTACACCCAGATCATTCTCGATCTGGGGCGAAGCAAGAATATGAAGAGAAGAAGAGGAGTTGCATGCGGTGGAGTAACGCCGGGGAAGGAGATCGGAGCACGACAGCTAAAGTGCGATTTTGCGCATTCGCACCATTTTTCAGCATGATTTCACTTGATCTACATCAGATCTGAGCATGTAGTGCATTCTGCGACGTGTTGCAACTGGTTCATGTCGACACACGATGGTCTGGTGGCGACGCGTGACGATTTTCGGCGGCAGCGCGTAATAGTTTTTAGTGGCAGCACGTGTACGTTCCGGCAATATCATGTGGAGGCATGCAACAACACATGTTTTTGGTGGTTACGAATGATTGTATTTGGCACATGGGTGGTGGTGTGTGGTAACTCTGGTTAGTAGAATCGCGTGCCCAAGGTAAAACTAGTTTTTGTTGAGTTCGTCTCTTAAAATCTCTCATTGTTTTAATACGCGTGTTATATATTTGTGAATGAGAAAATTAACCAAGTGACAGTAAAAATTTATAGGAGAGCGTAGATCGGAGTTAATAAGGATTTTGACACTTTTTTCGACTCGACTCTAGGTAAAAAATTGGGTTAGTCTCATTCAGATGCCCCCATGTTTTTTATAGAACCTTATTTTCAGTTGAAATGACTTGTTTACAGACTTTATAAACAGTTCACGTTTTCCACCACGAGTTTTGTGAACTTATCATATTCGCATGTGTACAATTGCATATGATCGAAAACTTATATAATGTTGTGTATAACGTATAATTATGTATTCATATTGTTACTTGTATGTATGTGCAGATTTTATGTATGCTAGTCATCGAGTTATAGGTGTGTGTGATGCATACATATATATATATAAATGTATAATCGTGGGTTGTGCAACGTGTGTGTGTATGAGTGAACAATTTGTATGTGTTTGTTTTTATACTATATATATATCTTGTACGAGTATATAAGTATATTTAGGTTGTATGTGTTGTGTGCTTATATACACTTATTTGAGTCAATAACTTTGCGTGTAAAGTGTATGTACTGTGTTTGTTGTGTAGGCTTGTTGATGTACAATATATATATATATGAGATATATAAGCAAATGCATGTCTGAGTAGGTTATCTAATGGCGAACTTGATTAGTAAAAGAAAAACATAAGAATATTTAAAAAATGAAAAAATCTGTTTAATCGGTATCACTGAGGGGTGTGTGCGTGTGTAGTCTTTTGGTGTATGACTATGGTGAACACTACTCATGGATGCGGCTTCAGTCATAGCGAAGCGATAAGAACTGTGAATTGTATACTATGTACTATAAACTATGAACTGAACTGTAACGTATTCACGGAGTAGAGGAGATCCTTACTGCCCTTGTTGATGCCGACGGAAATAGCATCCCGCAGTGAAACTATTTTTAATAAGATATAAACTAAGATGAATAAATAGGAAGTTATGAGTAAAGTTTACGATATTGAAATATTGAATTGATATCTACTGAACTGCTTACTACTTAAATTGTAATATTAAATACTGAATTATATTATTTATGGAACTATTATGCCCTAAGTTATGATACTGAAATAAGGAATTCGAAATATTTACTGAATGAACTGATTTAGAAGATTTGGTGATTAAGTATGTCTTTGTTGTGGGCACTACCCTTTTTCCTTATTGAATCCGTGAAGCTCACTCCAATTCACACCCCACAATACAGAGTAGTCCAGATCAAGAGTAAATTCAAGGTCGAATGAGGACTTTGAAGAATTTTTAGTGACAGTAAGAGTTCGTCTGGTAAAATCAGTGTAATTGTATTATAGCAATATAATGTAAACGATCTTGTAAGCCTCTTGTAAGCCTCATATCTTATAATTCTATATAAGGATGATTGAATTTTAGGTTTTCGTTTATTACTGCACAAATTTGTCAGACTATATGTGTAGAGTAGTGCTCATTTCTTCACAGAAAAAGCGGGTCGTTACAACTATAGTGACAATAGAAAGCTTACTTGATGTGGCTAGTTTAATGAGAAAACTTCTATATGAGATAAGAGAAAATATTAGTCTAATTATGATGTCTTCTAATATAAAAAAAAAACATAACAATTTTGTTAAGGTTTTCTGAATAATTACGATATAACAAAGTGTACTATATCTATTGTGTCAATCTAGTGTCGCCTAAGATTGTGTGGCAATAAAAGAGCATGCATATTATAAATTAAATAAATATTGGGTGTAAAACTATATCATTTTTGTATCATAATTGATATTAGAGCTAATTACTTTATTATCTTTATGGTTATTAATTGAAATTAAATATAATAAAAAAATATTAGACTATTTTTATAAATAAATTACATGTAAAAAGAGACAAAAAATATCTATATTTTCATGCTAGAATTTTATTCTTACTCTCATTTTTTTTAATATTTTTCATTTAAATTGAGACAACTTAAGTATCAAGTAATCTATTAAAATAATTTAAAATTATTACTCGTTTTATTGCGGAGGGTAAAAGATCAATAAATCACGTTATATCATTTTGTTAGCATCGAATCAATTTTTAACTTCATCATATTGTGTTCAGAGTAGCACTTGGGTAAGGGGCAACTATGTGTTGGGTCATATATAAATTTTTGTTTTTAAAACATTTGTAATACATATATATACTTTTGTTGCCTCAATTAAAATTTGAATAATATTTAATTACAATACTACTTGCTTGTGAATAAAAAAACTGAATTTGCGTATAAAAATGTAAACAAATATGAATGAATATTTCGATCAAATCATATAATTAAAATAATTTAACATAATATAGTTTAAAGAATCTAAAAGGGTAGCTTTGAATATCTTTTAATTAATTGGTTAAAGTTTATTTAACTAATTATAACAAAGGACTTAAATGAATACGTGAATCAGCATTTAATTAACAAGGAAATTAAATGTTTGTTAACACTTGATTTTAAGAATAGACTTTCTGTGATTATGATATAAAAAAAGTCACTGCATGCTCATCATATTCCCACACTTCACATGCTCAATTTCTTTTACAATAATTTAATTCCGACCCACCTAGAATTAAGTTTAGGGTCAATCTAAATCAAAATAATTGAATATATTTCAGAGATTAGCTTAACTTAATCAAAATTTTATAGTTAATTACCACTCAAACTATGATTATATTGAAACAAATTATAAACCCTTTACTTCATTTATTTATTTAGTTATGTAAATTTGGTATACATGCTTTATTCAAAAGGTTTTCCAAATTCAAGTTTCACATGAGGCAACTTGACTTATAGAGTTTATAGACATTAAAATAATTTAAAGAACACCTCCCTTCCCTCGTGTGCCTTGCTTTCAGGTTAAGTAAGATTTGTTTTTTTTTTTTTTTTTTTTTTTTTTTAATTAAGGTAAATTACTAAATTAACATCTATTAAATTTAGTGTTTAATATTTTTTAGTTATAATTTAGTTTTTAATATTTTATATCTCCTTCAAAAAAATAAACAATTTGAGTATATTTTATTTTTAAGTAATTTCAAAAGTTTAAATGCGTCAAATTTTAGAGTTTAATTCGATAATTTATTTTATTAATTATAATAAATATGACTATTTTAACTTTTAGATAATAGTATTGTTTCAATATTATTATTATATGATGGCTGAAAAATTTGTACTCATTGTGAGCTTGAATTTTCTTAAAAATTAATTTCAATATGTAAAAATTGATTAAAAATATTGTTATTGCTAAATAAAATTAAATTTATATATTTTTTCATTTAATTAAAGTATTAATTGTAAAATTGAATGGTCTAACTACAAGAATTATTGTTGGGAGGGTGGTGGGTGGGGTTGTGACATATTGATAGAGTTCCTAAGTTGTAAAGGTTTTACTTTATTTAAGAAGGAAAGTATTTATTGGTCACGCCAAGACTTAGTTTTGGCAACACTTTCCAACTAATATGTATGTATTCAATAAAATCTATAGCTTTATCCTTTAAAAGTCGGCTTGCTTGTGATTCCCACTTAATAACATCATCATACATTCAACAAAGTACTTTGCCCTTACACTTCATATCATTATATGAATAATTTAAAGAAATTTTTTTTTTTTCCTTTTAATATCATTTTATGCCTCGTCAGTTGCTGCATTGTAATGAATTTGGTCGTGGAATTGGACCACAAAAATGAAAGTTAGAAGGTAATGGGTAAGCCCATTATGTTCCTTCGAAATCTATTTACAAAATTAAGGCCTTATACCTTTCCACACAATTTTTAGAATAATTCAGTCGAGAACCAAAACTCATTTTGGATATTAAAAGATCAAGAAAGCTTGTTTTACTTATCCAAGCTTGCAAATTCACCTATTGTTTCCATGATCTTCCGTTTTTAATTTGACATTGTAAGAGAAAGACAAACAATTTATCGAATTCATTTGATTAATATCATTTTTAGAGTTTAAGATAGAGAGAAGTGCAATAACTATATGTAGGAAAGGTAAAGTCTTGATTCATGATTTTGTTTTTCCATGGCCGTAATGGATTATTATTATGGAAGCATATTTTTCATAATCCTTTTCTTTTATGTTTTTAAACAATTAGAGAACTAAAAAATCGATTATATTAAAATTTAAATATTTTGGTTTAAAACTATGTTAAAGATCATGACACATGGAGCCACAAATAAATGATAAATGGGATCAAACGGATGAGCAAGTGTACGGGTCCGTGTATATATATGTCACGTGTGTATGTATATGTATACTTATGCAAATGATATCGTTTCCCTTTAGTATTTGACACAAAATTGCTTGTAATTGGGTAGAGTGTTGGTGCACGCATTTCTCACCCTCACATAAATACCGATTTAGTCTCATTTGTGAAATAAGAACAGAAGAGATCATTCGAGGCGGCAATTAGAATTTTTGTCTCTCTTAAACCCTTGTATTCTTCAATACATATAAGAATTTTTTACACTCTTCTTTTTACATTTCTATTAGTTTATAGTAAAGATTAGAGTTAGGAAACTTATAAACCCATTCTAAAGCATCAAGAGAATTCTTATTATATGATCTTAAGGAACATATGAGTGTGGATCTCAATATTATACCCGTGTAAATAACATATATTGATTATTTATTTTTATTGTTTCATGGATACTTAAGGTTTCTGTTGATAATTTTTTATTAAAGAAGTTTGAATCTCGCTTGAATTTATGCTCCTCAAACAAAGATTAAAGCTTGTGAATCGATTATTTGATGCTCTTTTAACGCATTTGTCGATGCATCTTATATAAACTAACTTCACCTTAGAGTTTATGTTAGATGTAAAATTCCATAACAAATTGTCTTAGATTACTATATGAAAATATTTGATTTTGAGAATTTTTTATCATCTTTCAATGAATTCTTTACATAAAAGTATTTTATATCGCTTTCATATGGGGATGAAATCCTCAATAGATAAGATTTTACGAATTTTCTCAAATATTTATATGTGGTGTTTTTAAATTTTGCTACTGTGACATCGATATCAGCAAAATTAAAATACAATGATAGTCATATGACATATTATATATCAAATCAACAATACATAAATTGTGCGAATAAATTGTGTCAGAAAAAGAGAAATTTAATTGATTTTTAAAAGTATAGGAAAAATTTTAAATAAAAAATATAAAGAAAACTTTGAATATTTTAAAATTGTATAGGAATTTTGCTATCTTAATCTTTTTTTCTTTGTTCTATTAAAAAATAAAGTTAAAACTAATATAAATTACAAAATAACTTAATTTTAATATTGTCGGAACATTAAAATCTCAGTTAATTACAATTTAGAAATTAAGCATATAAATTAACATATTTTGATTAAGTGATTATTTAAAATTTTAATTAATTAGAAATTTTATTTTTTTCCTCTTTGCTACCACAAAATCATATATTAAGTTGTAAAGTAAAAGAAAAAAAAAAGAGAAATTAAGCACGTAAAAAAAGATTATGTATAAACATTTAAGTATAACCACTATCATCATCAGCCGTCGATTGATTGGAGAATTAATGAGAGGAAGACGATGACGAAAAAAGGAAAGAAACAAGGCCGTTGATGGAAACCAGAGAGCAACCAGAGAGAGATCCTGGAAGAGAGATCACCAGAAGGGTGCTTCTTTAAATTCATTATTTTTTTCTTCTCTTGGGAGATTGGGTAATTTTTGGACAATCATTGTTGTTTGCAATTACATGCCAATTGCTTTAACAAATTCTTGCATGGGAATTTTGTCCCTTGCAAGATGTTAGATAGTTTGCCATGCTTTTCATTGTCTTTAGGTTGAGAAAAAATTTAAGGAATATATTACATGCTATCATAATTATATCCTTTGAAGATGATTTTTTTTTCCTATTGATTAAGTTCAAATTAGTCCATCTACATGCATCTATTAGCTTTTAGATTGAGAATGATGTTTGTTTAATAAGAAGTTAGTGTTAAACCAAATCTCCTTTAGGTAAGTTGTATATTCTGTCCTAGCCTACTGATGGGAAAAAAAAAAGAAATTGTGTCATGGCCTTGCGAGGTTTAAGATTATAGTATATTCATTTCTGTTTGTTCCTTCTATTTCTGGTTCATGTGCATAGTTGGAATATTCTTTTATCTCAGAAATCAAAAGACTGGTGACAGTGATTCAATTAACTATTTTCAAAAGGTTGATAGTTAATGTTGCAAGTTAACAATTGCAGGATAAAACAAAGGAATAGTAGTTTAATTTGCTTTATTGAATTTTTAAAAAAAAGTATTTTGCATCTATATATTAATAAGATTTATATATGTATTCGAATTGATAAATTTTTTATGATTATTTTACCCAAATTTCTTGTTATAAGACAATACAAATCTTTGTTCTCACATTTGAATGGATGGATCATTGTTGACTTGTTTGAATATTTTTGGAGAGTATTTGACATTATTTTGTGATATATTTCCTTTCTCTTTTCCTCACCTTTCTCTTTTTTAGCTTCCCCTCCTAGTCTCTTATCTTTATGCCTCAAATTTTGCTAAGGAAGGGTTGCCCATTACCTTCTGTATTAGTTCTTATGTCATTGTGGAAAAATGTCCTACACCACTTGGTTAAATGGTGTAAGTGACGTATGGAAAACGAAGGGATTGGAGAGCTATAGGATTTTCCACTATCATTATTGATATTAATTTAAAATTCAGGTTGGAATTGCAATTTTCTTTATAAGACCTGAAAATGCATGTATAATGTGGATGAACATAATAATTCTGAATGATCTTTTGTATGTTTCTTATTTTTTCTTTTATCCTTTTGCCAATATGGTTATGTTGTTGTCCAGTGATTGCAGTTTTTCTTTCAACAGCTGTAAGGAAGAATAAAAGGTAAAAGTAAAAGGAGATTTTAAAATATGTCGAAATTCTCTCAATTTAGTTAAACTGTGAGAGGATCCTTCTATGAAAATTTTGGGGCTTTGGAGAATTCTACATTTTGTTTGATGATAGGTTATGGTGCTGGATTCTTTATTGGAATATTCTAAGAAGCTTGCATCAATAGAATTCTGAACACAACAATGGAAAGAGTTAAATTTCTTAGAGAAGAAGGATCGGTACAGAAGGGAAGAACAAGATTGACGAAAGAGGGTGATGCTTTAAAAAATAGTTCTCCAGGCCAGAAGTCTGAAGATGATCTTATTAGCACTGATGAAATGTATGCTGAATCAACTGTAATTATAATTGATGAAAAAAATAAAGAAGTTATTCTATCATTAATAGAAAAAACATTAAGTGCTTCCCTTACTAGAATGGGGAAGGAAGAGGAAGTCTCCTTACCAACAAGGGTTTCTGTTGGTCATCCAAGAAGAAAACTTTTGATATTTAACTTGAATGGATTGCTTATAGATGTAGTTTTCCTCGTCTGAAGGATTCTAAACCTGATGTTACCATTGCAAGTCGAGCCAGTGAGAATCAGTGATCGAATATTACATGCTTATATGAAGGGTAAACTGTAGCTTTACCACTTGTGTTTTGGCATATCAAAGTAAAATTTAGTGGTATTTTTGACTGTTAACTATTTTGAGGCTTGATAATTAGATAAGAAAATAATTTTACTATTTTAATGACTTTTCATTCTTTCTTCAGTCTCAACAAATGGTTAAATGGTTAACGCTTTGTAAATTGCACTTTTATTTATCAAGGATTATATTAAATCATCAATACTAGATAGTATTAAATTCTTGTGTGACCAATATTTGTTATTCAAGTAATTCAGTACTGACATAGGAAATCGGATGTTTCATGCTTTAGTTTAATAATGCAATAATATACAGCTAAATTATAGTTTTATCACTTGTGGTTTGGCCATTTTCAAGAGAGAAGCTTATGGTTTATCACTTGTAGATTGGGATCTAGTTATTGCTTTGTTGTTAAAGAGGAAAGGCTTATTAAAGGGAACCTACTAGCACTAGTAAGCCTTTGAAAGTGTATTAGAGGTTTAAAGCTATGCTTGTGAGGTTATGAGTGCACTATTAATAGTTGTGTGTTTGAAGTTTCTGTGTGCTGAAGAATAACTGTAGGGCCCAGAGTTAGTTAACAACTTCCTATTTTGTTAGCAATTCCAACCACTTCTAAATCAACAATATAAATAAGTTGATGTTGGATTGTCGGGAATCATGTAAGCTTTCGACCAAAATAGTGTTAAATAAATTTAATGTTTATTTTTTTAGAATTGTTAATTAATTTGAATTATCTATTATTTAGAAAGCTAATAAGAGATAAATTTCATATATAGGGATTACCTATAATTTAAGAAGATGGTAAATAATGAATCTCATTTATAGGGATTGTACTTATCATTTAAGAAGATGATAAGTACTGAACCAAATCTATAGGAATTCATGACTATTTTTTTGTTATAATTTGCCTATTAAAATATTGATATGTTGGCTGAAAATTTCAGATAAGAAAATACATATCGATATATATTTTTCTTCTTATCTCCTCTAAATTTGTTCTTATTTTACTCTCCATTAGTTTTAACAATGACATCAGAGCCTCTCAAAAGTAAAAAACAGTAACTTTATATAGAAAAAACAAATGACTTGCAAAAACTTTGTGCATCCAGCAATTCCACATTTTGATGGTCATTATGATAATTGGATTATGCTGATGGAGAACTCTTCGAGATCCAAAGAGTATTGGACTATGGTTGTTTTTAGAGTAGTAGAGCCAACAAGTGCTACATTGATAGACCAAAAAATGGAGTTCAAAGAATAGAAGTTAAGAGATCTTAAAGGAAACAATTATCTTTTCCAGGTTATTGATTGCTCAATTTTGGAAACTATTTTTTGCAAAAATACTTCAAAGCAAATTTGGGACTCTATGAAGAAAAAATATTAGGGGACAATAAAAGTAAAATGAGCACAATTTCAAGCTCTTTGTGCTGATTTCAAGACTTTACGCTTGAAAACATGATCATTTTTAGGTTATTTATCAATGATCATGACAATTGCTAATAAGATGCGGATTCGTAGCAAAAAACTAGAAGATGTTAGTATTGTTAAGAAGATACCATTATGTGAAATCAAAGTTCAGTTAGATTATATGTTCAATTGAAGAATATTGAGATACTGATGAACTTTTAATAGATGAATTGTAAATTTTTTTAGTAATTCACCAATAGAAAATGAAGGCACAGGAGAGCAGGCTCTATTAAGTTTCATATGAAATTTAGTGTACGACACCAAAAAGAGATGATTGAGGAAGAGGAAGAGGCATAATAAAAAATGGTGGAAGAAACCAAATCAGAAATATGAATATAATCAGTATTCTCACATTCAAGAAAGAGGAAGAGATCATGACAATAACAATTTAACTCGTTCAAAGCCAAAATCAGCATACAAATCTAAAATTGAACGATATAGATGTCACAAGTATGACCATTATAAATCAGAATGTTGAACTAACTTAAATAAAGATGGTCGAAGACAGTCTAATTTTATAGAATGATATAGATCTCTTTGTTACTAGCTTTTCAAGTGAAAGAGCAGGGGAGTGAGGAAACTCACTAGAATTGTTGTACTTAGATACTGAATGTAACAACCATATGTGTGGGGACAAGTCAGCCTTCTCTACACCAGATAAGCAACTGGGATTCAGTAAAGTTTGGAGACAATTCTAAAGTCTTAGTCTTGGAAAAAGGATAGGTAATCATTCAAACCAAAAAAAGGTATTGCTCAAACAATTTCTAATGTCCTTTATGTTCCATATTTGAAAACCAATATTCTAAATCTTAGTCAATTACAAGAGAAGGGGTATGAGATTCTCATTAAAAATAGAATATGTCGGATGCAAGATGATAATTTAGGCTTAATTACTCAACTTAAAATGATTGCTCAGAATGTTCTCTCTCTATCTTAATACCATATAGCAATCATGTTTCTTACTAAACCAAGGATATGAAGCTTAGTTTTGGTATTTTCACTATGAGCATCTTAATGTTGGTGGATTAAGGACTTTACAATAGAAGAATATGGTAATGGGTCTTCCTCAACTTTCACCTTCCTCATAAATACCATCATAACTTATTTGCACAAGAAAAATCATGAAGAATAAAGAAGGCATTGGAACTTATCCATTCCGACATTTGTGGACCCATAACACCATCTTCTAATGGAGGTAAAAGTTAAATATTTACCTTCATTGATGATTATACGTAAAAAAATCTAGGTGTATTTCTTGCAGGAGAAATCAGAAGCCTCTGAAGCTTTTAAAAGTTTTAAAGCACGTATTGAAAAAGAGGTTGGTAATTCAAAAAAATCTCATTGTTCAGTTCATGAGGGAGAATATAATTCACAAAAATTTACAAATTTTTTTGAGGTTCAGGGAATAAAAAGGCAACTTACAGCAACATATTCACCTTAACAAAATGGAGTTCACGATAAGAGAAATCACACTATTATGAATATGATGCAGAGTTTGAGAAACAACACTTTTTCAAAAAACTTTTTAGTCTGAAAACAGTCAATTGGAGCATTCACATTCTGAAAAGAAGTCCCATATTTGCAATTCAAAACATAAATTCTAAGGAGTGAACAGTGATCAACTGCAGATCATTTTAGAGCTTTTGGGTGTGTAGCATTGTTGATTTTAATGATTTTATCCATTTACTTATTCAAATTCAAATTCAAATAAAGTTGTGAAAAAAATGTTTCATCGCAGCCTACGTAGCTGCCATGCAGCGTGTATGCATGGATTTCTGAGTTTAATCTTATCGTTTGTTTTTTGGTTGTAAACAAGCACAACTCTGTGCTTATAAATTAATTGTGAAAGTAAATGAAAATTATCCTTTTTTTCCTCCAATAATCATCATCTTTCTGCAATCTGAAAAATAGAGGCTTTTGCAGCCTTATACCTTGTTTTTGTTGTCCTCTCTCTCTCCTTGACTCTCTCTCTAAATTTGCTCATCATTTCAGCTTCCTTTGAAGCTGTAACTGATCCGATATAACAACTGGTGTCAGAGCCAGGTTCTCCTACGTGACCTATGAATCAAAGAACTCCTCAAACCCGATGGTTACCTCAGGAACTACCCCTGCTCCGTAATTCAATGGAGAAAATTATCATGTGTGGGCAATAAAGATGCGAGCTCACTTCAAAGCTCTAGGTTTGTGGGATGTTATCATAGATGAAACTGACCCAACCCCACTATGAGACACTGCCACCTTGAACTAGATTAAAAGACACGAGGAAAAGAAGGCCAAAAAACCAAAAGCAATTGCCTGCCTCTTCTCGGCTGTTTCAGATAGGGTCTTCTTTAGGATTATAAACTATGAATCACCTAAGGAAGCGTGGGAGAAACTGAAGGAAGAGTTTGATAGAGGAGACAGAAGTAGGAACATCAAACTACTGAGACTAAAAAACGACTCTGTATTACTCAGAATGCAAGAAAATCAGTCTGTTAGGGACTATGCCTCCAAACTCTTGGATATTGTGAATAAAATGAGATTGTTGGGGGAGGACTTTCCTGAATCAAGGGTGGTAGAGCAAATTCTTATAAGCTTACCCCATAAATTTAAATCTAAAATGTCAACCTGGAGGAACTTGCGGACATTGATACGATCTCTTCAGCTAAACTAATCAATAAGCTGCAATCACAGAGCAACGGGTGAACATGCATGCTCGTGTACCTACTGAGAGAGCCTTATTCTCGTTTCAAACCAAAACTACCCCCTCAAATTAGAATCAAGGTAGAAGGAATGAAGGAAATCAAACTGGAAACTAAAATTTCAGTAAGTAGAAGAAGTATCCTCCTTGCAACATCTACTCCTTTACAAATCATCCTAAGAGTGAATGCTGGTACAAAGACAAGAAAGCTGTCCGGTGCAACTTCTGCAAAAGACTTGGCCACAAGGAGAAGTTCTGTAGGCAAAAACAAAAGCAAGAAGCAACACAATTTAAGCAGGAGCTGCAGCATGTGAATGTCACTGAAGTATCCAGTGAGCAACGTAATATAATCCTCATTGCTTCAAGTGAATTGACAGTGGAAGACGATAGCCTTTGGGTCGTTGATAGTTGATGCACTTCTCACATGTGCAAGAATGAATCCATGTTCGTGACGCTTGACAAATCAGCAACAGGCCAAGTGAGACTTAGAAATTGTATGTTGGAATTCATAAAAGGCAAAGGTAATGTTGCTATAGAAACTAGGGAAAGTAGGAAACTTATCACCAATGTGAATTTCGTTCCCACTCTCTCTCAAAATCTTCTTAGTGTAAATTAAATGACTAATCATGGATATTCAGTTTCATTTAAGAACCAATGCTGTAGAATCCATGATCCCGAAGGCAGATTGATTGCTCTCATTCCGAAAAAGAACCAGACGTACTCCTTGAAGCTCAAAGAAATAGTTGAAAAGGCAAACATTGTCACAATGCCTGAAGGAAAGCTGTGGCATAGACGTTTTGGCCATTATCATGCTGTTGGGTTACTTCAGTTGCAGAAGGGAGACCTAACGAAGGATCTTCCAAACATAGGAGCTACCGAGAAGGTTCGTAGTGTCTGTCAGTTGGGAAAAATGGCTCGACAGGCATTCCCTACTCAGACAGATTGGAGGGTAGATCAAAAGCTTGCACTAATTCACTTGGACATATATGGTCCGATGAGTGAAAATTCAATAAATGAAGACAAGTATTTTGGTTTATTTATTGATGATTTCACCAGGATGATCTGGGTGTGCTTTCTGCAGAACAAAGCTCAGATATTTGATGAATTCAAGAGACTTAAAGCCATGACAGAGAAGGAATATTGCTGTATGTTGAAGTTCTTAAGAACAGACAACGGGCTTGAGTTCAATTCCGATGAATTCAAGGATTTTTGCTCCAAAAATGGGATCAAACAATAGCTCATAGCACCATATTCTTCATAACAGAATGATGTCTCGGAGAGGAAGAACAGAACAATCATCGAAATGGCAAGAAGCATGCTTGCTGACAAGCATTTACCAAAAGTGCTTTAGGTTGAGGTAGTAAACACTGTTGTGTTTCTGCTCAACATGCTGCCCACGAAGGCAATGGAAGGAATGACACCCGTGGAGGCCAGGAGCGGCATCAAACCATCAACTCAGCATCTAAAAGTGTTTGGGTTGATTTGCTACTGTCATATCTCAGATGACAAAAGAACAAAACTGGACGAGAAGG
>NW_019014678.1:2131734-2145921 GCF_000150535.2 Carica papaya | reverse complement strand
TTTGAAGCAGCTACAAAATAAATTCAGTGGGTTCAAGTAATGGAAGAGGAAATGCGTGTAATTGAGAACAATGGAACCTAGACCCTGGTTCCAAACGCTGCAAACAAGAAACCAATTAGAGTGATGTGGGTATTCAGGCTAAAGCAAAATCCTGAAGGTAAAATCAACAAATATAAGGCTCGGTTGGTTATAAAGGGTTTTGCGCAAGTACCTGGTGTTGATTTTGCTGAAACGTACGCACCAGTAGTAAGACATGAAGTCATACGTCTCATTTTGGCACTTGCAGCTCAGTTTCAATGGTGAGTAATGTACTTGGATGTCAATGTTGCCTTCTTAAATGGTGATCTGAAGGAAAAAATATTTGTGGAGCAGCCGAAGGGATTTATAGTTGCAAGAAAAGAAAATCACGTGTATGTCTTGCATAAGGCTTTATGTAGATTGAAGCAGGCACCCCAAATCTGGTATGAGAAATTGAATGATTATCTCCTACAGTGTGGCTTCATGAGAAGCAAAACTGAAGCTGCATTGTATGCTAAAATTGAAGGAGAATTAAAGATATTCACTACTGTGTATGTGTATGTGGATGACATATTGGTTACAGGAAGCAATGAAGCAGAGATAGATGGATTCAAGAAGCAGTTAGAAGATCAATTTGAGATGTCAAGTCTAGGGGGAGCTGTTTATTTTCTTGGACTAAAGATCAATCAAACAAAGGGAGGGATCTTCCTAAGTCAGTCCAAATACGCTCGGGAAATCCTGAGTAAATTTAAAATAGAGAGGTGTAAAGCTGTAGGGACTCCATTAACGCCTAACCTAAAGTTGTAAAAGGATGAAGGTGGAAGTGAGGTTGATGAGGGTACCTATCAAAGTCTGGTTGGTAGTCTTCTCTATCTCACTGCGTCAAGGCCAGACATGCTATAAGCAGTGAACCTTTTGTCAAGATTTATGACAGCTCCCAAACAGATGCATATGGTAGCAGCTAAGCATGTGTTGAGGTACTTGCGGGGGACTTGTAATTTTGGAATATGGTATCATGCCAGAGTGGGTGAGCTGCAAGGATATACAGATAGTGATTGGGCTGGCTGCATGGATGATGCAAAGAGTACTTCTAGTTATGTATTTTCTTTTGGCTCAGGAGCTTTCTCGTGGGCTTCAAAGAAGCAGGAGGTAGTTTCACAATCAACAGCTGAAGCGGAATACACTGCAGCTGCTGCGACTTTAAATCAGGCCATCTGGTTGAGGCAAGTAATGGCAGACTTGGGGCATGCATTACACAGACCAACTGTGATATGGGTAGACAACAAGTTTATAATTGCTATCACCTAAAATTCAATCATGCATGGACGGACCAAGCATATCAAAGTCAAGTTCCATGTCATTCGAGATGCTACGAAAAACCAAGAAATTAGCCTTCTACACTGCCCAACATATAAGTAGCTTGCAGACATCTTTACAAAGTCATTGTCTAAGGCTAAGTTCGAGGACTTGCGAAGAAAAATTGGAATTGGTGATAAAATCATTAAGGAGGAGTGTTGATTTTAATGATTTTATCCATTTACTTATTCAAATTCAAATTCAAATAAAGTTGTGAAGAAAATGTTTCACCGCAACCTACGTAGCTGCCATGCAGTGTATATGCATGGATTTTTGAGTTTAATCTTATCGTTTGTTTTGTAGTTGTAATCAAGCACAACTCTGTTCTTATAAATGTAATCATGCAAATCAATGAAAATTATCCTTTTTCCTCTCCAAAAATCATCATCTTTCTACAATCTGAAAAATAGAGGCTTTTGTAGCTTTATACCCTGTTTTTGCTATCCTCTCTCTCTCCTCGACTCTCTCTCTAAATTAGCTCATCATTTCAGCTTCCTTTGAAGCTGTAACTCATCCGATCTAACAAGCATAATGCCGGTATTCTTAATTAAGGGAGGAAAAAGCTAGATGACAAAGAAAAGAAATGTGTTTTTCTTAGTGTTAGTGATCAATCAAAAGCTTTTAAGATATATAATTCTAACACTAGGAAAATTTAAATAAGTTGGTACATTGTTTTTTATGAAAATTAGTTCTGGTCGTGGAATAAAAATGCTATTGAAGAATAAATTCCAACAAGTTTTGGTGGAGAGATGGTGAAAAAGCGAATTAGCCTCGAGAGCGACATGTTTCAACAGTTGTAACCTCTGAAAATACCAAAAATGAAAACCTTTATGAAATTATACCAGCAGTGGACGAATAAGTTGAAACAATAAATGATTCACATTTTCATCGGGTTTGAAGAAGGCTAGCATGAATGTCAGATTATAAGGTAATTGGAATTGATTAATGTAAAGATCTTCTCACTCATTTTGCTCCGTTCTCATATAGTAATCCAACAACTTTTGAAAGTGCTGTCAGAGATGCAAAATGACAAAAGACAATGGATGATAAAATTGAAGCTATTGAAAGAAATGATACATGGGAGCTAGTAGGTCTTCCAAAAATGCAAAAAGCCATTGGTTAATATTGGAGTAGTTGAGAGCATTGAGAGTCATATGAGGAGGCTTTTGCAGACATGTGCAGGGGAGGAGAATAAGGATCATGTGCTAGATAAGAAACTTGTTGCCTATATAAGAGTTTGAAGGGTTTAGGCAGTGGAAGTCTGAACTTCAAGAATTCATCTTTATTGGCTAAATGGCTTTGGTTCTCCCCCTAAGAAGCTAACTATTTGTGGCATAAGTAATCAACAGTATTTATAAGAGCGGGAGGAACGGATGGAATGTCATTGTATGTAGAACAAGTTCTCACCATAGTCCTTGGTGAACCATCTCCTATGCCTACCCTTGTTTCTCTCACTTACCCAATTCTTTATAAGATATGGCTCTAGCAAAAAATTTGAGAAATATACTTGGATGAAACCAACCATTGGCCACCAAATTCCCTCGAATATACAATTTATCGTCTAGACATAAAAGCTTTGCATCTAGCTTTATGTCGAACACCAACAGAATATCATGAAATTTTCAGCTCAGTCTTAACTTTTTAGATAGGGAGACTTCTAACATGTTAGATCTGTTTGGCTTCTCATAACCTATTCTCTTAACTCCCCAGCCTGACATTAAAACTTGGGTCTTGTAACCCACGGGTAAATACCCATGTAAATCTTTTCTTGAGCACCTTATTTCCTGTACAATTTCCAACCCACTTTTCACTACCAAAATGTTTTGGGAAGCTGCAGTTTCTTTAAAAGTAAAGGTGTTTTCTTGAATTATTATCTATCAAAAACTCAACACAAATGAGATGGTCAAGTTTGTTGGTCTCGTTGTGTCTTGTCTCCAGATGTTTGTGTGATGTATTTTGCAGGAATGTAGACACGCTCACATTTGTTCTTGCTTTGTCAAGCGGTATAGAATCTCTAGTTACATCTTATTTGGATAAATTTTAGCGATGATTAATTAATGTATGATAATAACAGTAATTGGATGACAATGACATAGGTTGGGAATGGTAAAATTATTTTATGTTTGGATGATTGTATATTAATATATGTTAATGACATATTTTTATTTGGATGATATGATAGTATAGTTGTATTTTCAGTCAAATTATTAATTTACCCATACCTATTATATGTAAAGTAAGTGGTATATAATAAGTATATAATAAAAAAAAAATTAAATTTTTTACCAATATAATTATATTTGTATTTAAATAAACAATTATTACAAATTAAATTTTTATATTTAATAAAATAAATAATAAATTGTGATGATAAAAATAGAATTAAATATATTATATGAGAGTATAAAAGAAAAAAAAGTAACATGCCCGTCACATACCACCGATTCAGTGGTTTTAAAATTCATATCAAATTTGCCGGTCAGATACCGTTTGTTACAATTGGAAGTTGAAACAAACATAATTTTTTTACACCCATGAGTACCATACATTAAAATTATATCATTTACTACGATCCAAACAGAGTATTAGACTGATCAAGTTATTTTGTCTTAACTGGATGACACTTCTTGTATTGGAGATTTTCATTTGTAGTCATTTATAGGAGAGGGTCAACAAAGTCGCAAAATCCCGATGGAGACAGGCACTTTTTGTAGGGTTGTTTGGCTTCCTAGAAACAGTCAGACTTTTAATAATGAGCTACATGAATTGTGGGAAAGGGTGACTTCTCTGGCTACTTTATGGGCTAAAGCACATGGCTATTTCCCACAACAAGCATTTCTAAGCTTCATTGAAACTAGGTTTCCTTATTGTAGCACATATGCGTTTTATAATCTTTTTTTTCACTTCTTTTAGAGGAGAATGCCTTATTTTCGTTTGTATTATTTCATTTTCTCTCTATAATAAAGTTTTTTTTTTATTAAAAAAAATTTCCTACTACGTTACACCTAGTTTCTGTTCTTATTTGGTTGTTTGACTGGTGCCTATATAAAGGTTACCTCTAAATAGTTTTAGACGTGCTTCTCATGGCCATGACTCAACACTATTTAGAATCCGAAATTGTTACTTTTTAGAGAAGGGAAGAGATATATTATTTACCAAAAAAAGATATATATTAAATGGCCACAAGAGATTCAACCCGTAAACAAATTTACAAATCTCTCAAAAAAGAAAAGAACTAAAAGGTTAACAAAATCCCACCCATCATAGAGAGGATGACCACCCATCATAGAGGGGATGACCCTAGGGTCTCAATTCCTAAACCAAGAGTCCTGAATAGAAGCGAATAAGGGGGACAAGTTTATAAAATTTCGCAGCTGATGAGAGCTAGAAGAGTCCTTCTAACTTTTTCTTCCAGTATGCCACTCCAGGCTCTTAATTCCTCTTCTATTTGGCCACTAACTGATGAAGTAACATTGAGGAGTTTGAGAGCTGAATCTCACAGCCGTCTTGTTTTTGGACACCAAAGAAGAAGATGATTGGAGGAGTCACTCTCTCTTGTGCACAAAAAGCAGTTATTGGCCATGTCTATCTCTTCTTATCACGTTATCCATGGTAAGGACCCTCACCGAAGCAGCCTCTCTAGAAAAAGGAAATTATTGAAGCAGGTGACAGTCTAGGATCTCATCAGAAGGTGAGAGTAACAGGACTTGTCAGGGAAAATTCGATTTTGGAGAGCTTCCATCGCAATGCATTCTAAGATTCTGGTTTAATAGAGAACTTGTCCAAAGCAGCAAGAAAATAAATCTAGTCAATGAATTCCTAGGTATTGAGATTCCAATGGAGAGGGATGCTTTATTAGATTCCATTGCTGCACAATAGAAAAATAAACAGGAATATCTCTTTCCAAGGCCTATCTGCTTACCACAGATCAGGCAGAAATTGATTTGACTGTCTTTTTACCACCTTAAGCCGAATGAGGCCTCAACATTCATTCAAACTCCTAATTTAACTCCAAGGGGTAGAGCCAAACTTTCCTGGAGCTCCGACCATTGAATTTAACCTTGATTATTTTTCACCACAAAGATTCTCTGTGATTACAAACATCAATTCGGTTTAGCCAATAAGGCTTGATAAAGGCCAGTAAGGATTGGATAACAAGCTCTCCTTTCTGCAGCGACTTCTTCACATAATGCCACACCTCCATGGAGTGCTTCTCATGGGTTGGTCTTTCTCACAAGAGACAACACTGGATAGTTTCAAAGCCTCTTGCCAGCTTCCACGGAGATAGGGAAAAGGGACAGAAAAATAAAATGGGAGATCGGAAGAAAGCACTTTTTAGAAGGACCAATCTATCCCATCTGATAAATAGGTCTGCTTCCACCTGGCTAACCTCCTTTCAATCTTGGATGCGACGGGATTCCATATATTAGCCTCCTTGATGTTAGGACCAAGAGGCAACTAAGGGGTGCAAATTGCTAGCCTTGCAACACAAAAATTTGAGCAAAATCATCACAACATATTCCCCGACTGACTGGCATAATATCTGATTTTCTGAATTGACCTTTAAGTTTGAAAAATGACCCGGAAATATAGCAGCATGCGTATGGTATTAATAACACATTCCTGTCCGATTTAGAAAATAGAAGTGTTTTGTCAGTATATATCATATTTTCTTAGCACTTCAACTCCTTACCCTACACGCAAACCATTGAACAAATTTGCCTACATCTCTTTAAGCAAAATCTGGTTAAACACTTCCATAACAAGAATGAACAAGGAAGTCAGACTTATTATTGAGACCCAAATCTCCTTTTTTCCCTTTTTACTTGTTTATTTCTCTGTATTTTTTCTTACTCTCTCCTTTTAGGCTAATGTCTTAAATATCCTTGAGAATTTGGGTTAATGACTTTTTTGAAGATGTATCGTCACCATTGCTCTTAACACATGCCTTTTTTCTACTATATCTCTTCTTATGGATTCTGGTAATTGGGAAGCTTGAATCATTTGCGACGTGTTGTTTGTGACATGCAAACATGTCTCTCTTATAATATAAGAAATCGTATTTAAGACATCATCTGACTTCTTAATGACAGTTGGCAAAATGTCCTTAAGTTCAATGCTGAATAGTAATAGATTGAATTTTCTTTAACATACTTGTATAGCATTCAATGGTAGATACCGAAGCTTTAACATACATTATTCCGTTAACAACCATGCTTGATGATTTCACAGGATCAATCCCACTGCACTGTAACACAGTTTAAAACACTTGAAAACAAGCATAAGCCTGTGGTTTTCAAGGAACTGCGGAGAATTTGGGAAAATGAAGACCGTGATCTTCCGTTGGAGAAGGGAGTTTATAACGAATCAAATACATTGTTGTTAGATGATTCTCCTTATAAAGCCTTGCTTAATCCTGTAGGCGTGTTGGCCTTTGTTTTTGGTCCTTTTTATTATTACGTTTATGATCTTTGGACCAGTCTCCTGACATGTTGAACCTTTTTCTTAAGATGGATACTGCAATCTTTCCCTATACATACAAGTATCTGGATAAAAGCGACAATTCATTAGGTAAGATGTCTTCTGAGTTTCTGAGATGAGCTGCTCTTATTCTGTTTAACAAAATCTGGAACTGTTACTGTAAGTGTGTAGAAGTGCAAAGTATTAGGCTTGAGGCTTAGTGAAACCTTTTAGACGCACACCATGCGTCTGTTACTGCCAGTTCTCTACTTCCCTTCCCTGGAGATTTACAAACAACATGCTCAAAGCCTGTAGGGCTCGTCACATTAGTACTATGTTTGGGTAAAATTTAGTAAAGAAATGGAGAGGAGAGGAAATGAAGGGTTTCTTAAAAAAATGGAAAGTGTTTCCTTTGTTGAGAAAAAGTAAAAATTGAAAAGGGAAAGTAAAGAAAAAGGTTGTTTTAATATTTTATTTGGTTTAGCATCACAAAAGGATGAAATGATTAATTATAAGAAAATAGTCAAAGTAGTGTCTTTTATTAATAGAATGGAAAATCATTTTCTCCTCTTTCCCTTACCCCATTTTTTGAGGAATGAAAAAAATTAGAGTTTTAAGGGAAATGGGAGATGCTCCTATCCTTCTATTGTATCTCCTAATTATTATTTTTTATGCAAACAAGTAGAGGATGGTGTACTTTCGTTATTCCTTTCTTTTTCATGAACTTCCTTCAATCCAAATACGGTGTAGGGTAATTTAAAATAATTGGACCTTTCAGGTTGAGCTTTTTACTAGTGTAGGTGTATTTTTACTTCTAATATTTTCTTTTTTTCAATTCTTGTACTGAATTATGTGTTACCCTTTCTTTTGGCGCATTAATATCTGCTTGTTTTAATTACAGACAACCTCTAAGTCAATGGTTTTTTTCATACTCTAGTGGTTGGCAATGTATGTTGATTTAATAATATGCAAATGCTAAATATTGGCTGCAATCTATGTTAGGTGATGGTGGTGATCTTAGAGTTTATTTGGAGGAGTTGGCGGCAGCTGATAGTGTGCAGGAGTTTGTACGAAAGCACCCATTTGGTCAAGTTGCTATCACAGAAGCAAGTGAATCTCGGAGCTTCTACCTCCAGGTAATCAGTACACTGGATAACTCCACGACGAGTTCATTTTGTGTATGAGGGTCTCTTCGACTTGAATTTTAAAAAGGGATCTCTTGGCTTGGGATTTGGTAGTGGAGATTGTTGGTTAAGCTGATTTTAATACAAGAGAAGCAAAGAAGAGTGACTTGGGAAGTGAGGATGGGAATTTTTGTGCAGCTCCTCCCTGATTTTAACAAGACGTATGGTGCGTTTTATTGGTAACTAGAGCACATTAGTTATTACCTCTGCCATAATGGTCTTACAGCAAGCAATAAATTAGTTTGAGAAAATAAAGAGCAGTCCTATCATTGGCTTTATTTGTTTTTCTTTTTGCAAACATTATTATTGTCAAAACTTCCTTTCAGAGCCCCAATTATTCTCGTAGCTTCCCATATTGGTTAGACTCTTTAGGCAGTCGCTATGTAGCTGTTAAAGATAACATTCATAAGATGGTAGTTGGATTGTTTCAGAATATAATTATAGTGATAATGGAGCTTGGCTCATGTCTTTCCTTATCTTTCTCATATTTATTAGTTGGAGCTGTTTTATGGTGCATGTCAGGGGACTTTTAAATATTGCTGAGTAGCATAGAAGCTCTTTAATTCCTGTTCCGAATACTTGAATTCCTATTCTTGGTACTAAAATCCAAAACATTTTCTGATAGCATAGGGAACATTTTCTTGACCTCATTTTGGTCCTTGTTCTCTGAAATTAATCATATATTATGTTTTGAGAGGAATGATAAAATAAGGAACACAAATGAACTAGCTCATAAGAAATGACATTTGAGACGGAAGTGATAGAAAAGACTAGTAGTATATTGTGGAGGTGATGTATTACAGTTGATGGTAGCTTGATATTAATATTCTTCCTACAATTTCTTGTATATAGAAGCTTTTAGTGTCATGAAGGCAGCAAGCTATTTAACCTAAAAGCTGCAGAAGTTGGTATGCAGTTTGAAAATTTGTAGGATGGTGTATTTACAAAAACTTGTCTAGTAGTAGGCTTATGATGAGGGACATGAACTTGAAGTCCTGCTAAAACCTAACCCGTCGTGATTTTTTCTCTGGGGCATCGCTTTGACTTAGCACATTGGGCCAATTTAATTAGGGCCATAAGGCAACCCTCATATGTCAATAATTTCAACTTCTTTTTTTTTTTTTTTCATGAGAAAAGAAATTAATATATTAGTGAACAATACCCTAGTTTCCTTCCTATTTTTCCAATTATAATTATCAAAATTTTGTTATATGTAAGATTTTTCATGTTTGGTTTATAGTTAAATCAATTCTGCTATACTTTAAAATCCTTGGGGATCAAACTTCCAATTCTTAACATACATGAATTTTATCTTTGTGTTTGGGCAATAATGCAGCTTGTGGGTTTTGCCTATTGCTGGTAATATATAGGAGCATCAATAAGAAACTAAAGCTTGAATGCTAGAATACTATGCCAGCACTACTATTGTAAAGTAGATTATTTGAATATTGAGTATTATTTCTCACCCATTTGAAAAGAAAAAAACTAGAATACTATAATTGTATTTCATGATCCTACTATAAATGGCACATTGGTGAAAAAGATGATGTGCAACTTACTGATTAGAGTGGGATATTTTGAATATTGTTTAGAAACTCGACCTAACTACATATATAAATGTGTATTGTTTGTGTCTATATATATGTATAATTCTAAAACGGTAGTACTTGCAAGTCATTTTTCTTGAGTGATGACTTGTGATTCTTGTTTTTTTTGTTTTATTATGACTTGCCAGCTAGTAAGATTTTTCTTTATATCATTAAGTAAAGAGTTGAAATTAGTGGGTGCCAGTTTGTTTATCTATTGAAGTTGTCATGTGTTATACATGAAAGTTGCTTACATCTATGTTCATAACCTCCTGTATACTTACACCTCATATTATGATTCTTTTTTAAAAATAATAATTTAACCCTTTTAAAATATATTTCTAATTACTTTATCTACATAAATGTATTTCTGTACATACAATTGATCTGGTTATGGATATTATGTAAACAAGAGATATCTCTTATTATATGACTGATTGATGCAAGAATTTCTGCACTATAAATCAAAATTGTATAAAATCATGATATATCAGAAAGAAACATTCAAGAAATAAGAAAGTATCAATTCGGTAACTGATAGAAATATTATGAATCCTTTTAGAGTTATGTTTGATATATACTTTTATGATCCCAATAAAGTTGCAGGCAGCTTAAGGTCTCTGACAACTCTGCCAAACGCGCCTCTAACCTCATAATTCATCATTTTATCTTCTTCACCATCATTTTCCCCCACTCACTTGTTATTGACTTTTGGAAATTGCCCATTCCATCTTCACCTTCCTCCTCACACATGCACCAAAATCATACAAACAACTCTATACATTGAATCTTATTCTTCTTTGAATTTGATTTTTTTTTTTAATTTGCAATTCAATTAATAAATGTATCTTGAAGAAAATAGTTTTATTCCATCTTTATTAGGTTGAGGTTGATTTATTTACTAGTTACTTTTCAATTCAAGTTTTCATATTAGTTTGTGAACATATATAATTAAAACACAGTTTTCTTCATTTGGGTGATGATTATTCCACTTTTATTTCCTTGGTGATAAAGAGGTTGGAGGTTATCTCATACTTGTCAATATGTGGGTTCAATTCTTAATGTTCTATTGAGATTGGTTCAAATTATAATTTCATTTAATAAGAATATATAAAAAAAATAAAATAAAAATTTTAAAAAATAACACTGTAATTTTAAATATATTACATGTTTAATTCGAGTTAAATATTTTTAAAGTTCTTTATTAGGATGTGAGAATATGCTTATTACGATGTGTTAATATATATAAATTATAATCAATTTCTATTTATCAAATATTAAAAATACACGAAAATATATTGTATTTGAAACAAATCCAAAGTTAAAAAACTAAAAAAAAAATAATAATAAACAACTTAAAAACAGAATGCAAATTAAGAATCTGAGTAAAAAGATAAATCAAACACAACATCAAAATCAAAATCAAAATCAAAATTTTAACCTAAAGAGATGAGAAATCTCAAGAAACTTGTGTAAGAAGATGATATTATAAGGATGTAGATGTTTTAGAAATGTGGGGATTATAAGTGATGCTTACAAGACCAATAACATCATCCTAATGGAAATAATTTGATAATTACAAGGAAGGACTTGTAAATTATGTTGGGCTCGGGCCCACGATAAGGATATATATATATATATATATATGAAATGACGTAAGCTATACATAGGAAAAAAGAAGACCTCTAAAACCTATCTAGGTTTCTTCGTAGAAGATTCCTATACGTACTATCAATTTGTCTTCTTTTGATGCATGCCTTTCAATTATAATCACTTAATTAATTACTCACATGCTGACCTAATTCATCATAATAAAAGGCTTCACTAAGTACTTCCAAAACCAAAGAATAATATGCTTCTTTAATTTGATATAGTAAGTACATACATACATATATATATATATTTATCTAAATCAATTTAGATTCTAGCTCATGAATCAATTACTGGCAGCTTGATTTTATGATTTGATATGGTAAGTATTATTGGTGAAGGTTTCTTTAATTTGATATGGTAAGTACTCACATATTATATTATATTATATTATATTATATTATATATGTGTGTGTGATGATCAATTGTTTAAACGTACGTGCATTATAGCTAGTATAGTTAATGGGTTAATTACTGGCAGTTTGATTTTATGATTTGGTTGTTGATTACTTTGGTGTTAAGATATTAGTGTGTGTGTGTGTATATATATATATATATATTATTGAAATAAGAAAAAATATATAGGCAAATTATTATCAATTAATTTACCACCCATATATAATTAATTGCCTGCTTTAATAAATATAAAAGGTAATTGTCATGTTGGAATATTTCTTCAACCCCAAACTTAGATCTAAAAAACTTTATAAACTATATAATATATCTTCTTTATGTGTGAAAATGGATAAGATATATATGAACCTAGTTGACTTTTTCCCTACAATATTATTGAACAATAATTAATTAATTAGGCTCTGATTAACAAGAAAACTATCCCCTTGTTTAAGGGTCACATAATCTCTTGGGTCCTTAAAATTGAAACTTGTTTAGAATGTGAATAGGAACCCCACCCCACCATACCTCCTAAATCTGATCTTTCTTTATTACCATAATATATATATTCTTCTGGGTATTTGTATATATGTATATATATTTTCTTGTTGACTTAAGAAGCTCCATTAATTATATAGTAAAATAATTAAGAAAATGTGATTAATCACATGGTGTTTTGGTGGGGGTTGACATGATGTGGTAATGGTGATGGTAAAGAGAATTAACAAGTATGTACAGATTGGCTTCGATTGGTCCCCGTCTAAGGCATCCCTCATGTGATCATCCACTTTATGCATGTGCCACCTTCACCATCACCCCCTTTTCTACTATATAATCATTTATATTTTTAGTGATGATCAGATCAGATTCACATAATTCAATTATATAAACTTATATCATACAGTATATGTATATAATATTGTCATGCAAGCAAGGCACCTTCCAAAAATATTCCAGGGCTTCTTGTTTCAGAGCCTGGTGCCCGTTGGATTTAATTAGGTGTCACCTTTCACTTATCTAATAAGGTATAAGGCATATATGCATATGCTTTTTATTAGTTAATTATTTTTTTTAAAGGACAACCCTTTAATTAGTTCAAATCCCAAATGCCGTCAAGATTAATTAATTTCCAATTATATATATATATGTATATATCTATATAGTCACCATTTAAGGACATTGTTTTGGATCTTGAAACTCTTTGTCAAAAAAACATGGCATTATCATTTTGATAAAAAGTGTCAAAATTTTTGATTAAGACCCACATTTAATTGCAAACATTCAAAACAACTCTTGGCATATACATACGCGTATATTTGTATATTTTTCCATCACGACAAAAATCATTTTTCACCATATTTGAGGATATTAGATGTGTATTTTAATTATAATGAAAATAATAATTGTATGTATGGGTGAAAAAGAGACAGTAAAAAGAAAATAATTCCCAAAAAGTAGATAATGAAGAGCAGAGGAAAAGAGAGGACAGTCTGAATATTCTTATATATTTAACTAATAATAATTATTATTATATATATATATAATATTATTATAACTTTGGTATCATCTTTTTTCTTATTATTATTTTGGAGTTTAATTTGCTGACACTCCCCAGCTCATGCAATTCTGTACAAATTGTTCCAGCTACAAATATCTTGACTTGACTGAATAAAAACCCAATTATATATATATATATATATATGTAGAATGATTCCATTCAATGTTTGAAACATAGATAATTGAATCTATATATGCATTATATATATATATATATATATATGTAGGTAAAAATAATTAATTAAAGCCAAGTTAATTAATAATAATTTGATGATATGATAGTCACCACGTCCCAACGACTAAAAACTACATCCGTGGGTCATAACTTACAACACATTGTTGAACAAATCACGTGGTGTGCTTCTAATCACCTAATCAATATTATATATATATATATATATATGTGTGTGTGTGTATATAAGTTATCCTCTCACATAGTATTTGGATAAAAAGAATGTGAATGGTGCACAAAGTATTGAATAGACAGCACTTGACGATGGCGAAGTGAGGGAAATATATGTATATGTATATATAATACACATGCAGGACCACCTATACACGTAGATATATGCTTTTACACACATATATGATATGTCACGGAAATCTTCATGCAACTGCACATATGGCATCGGATATAATCATCGGAAGGTGATAAAGAAAAAAAGATTTGCATATATATATATATATATATATAATATTGGTGGGAAACCCTTTTTTCTCTGTACTGAAAATTTGTGTCCTCACCTCTCCATTGATTACTTCCACTGAATTGAATTTAATTTAAATACTATGTGCGTACTCATGTACCTCATACCATAATAATTATATATGTCATATATATATATATATATATATTATGTTACCCTCATACTGTAATAATTATATATCCACCTAAATAAATTTAGCCAATTCCTAACTGAATAAGAATATTTATTCTTTATTTAATTTGGAATTTAAATTAATTAATATATGACAGTAATATC
>NW_019014678.1:2099230-2123849 GCF_000150535.2 Carica papaya | reverse complement strand
GCCAGCAAACCCATTTATTGACAGGGATATTTTTACATACACTTGGTCTCTACAGTCCCTCAAATAAATGGCTACCCATTTGTGTTAACATTTAAATGGCCCACCATTTTTCTCAACAGATTTCCAATTTCTTCCCGAACTCCTCACCAGATTTCATCTCCGCCAATGGAAGCTTGCATGTGTCCATAAACACCAAGCTTGAGATTCCCTAAGAATGAATATGATGGCAAGAGAATAAAGAGAATTTGATTTGATGGATTCTTTTCTGCAGGTGAATTTGAGAGTAAATCTGGAATCTCCAGCTCCATGTCAGTCGAATGCACAGGTGAAGATAATAGGTGAACTCGATAGAAACAAATGCAAAAGCAGATTCGTTGCCAATAACTTGATGAAGTCTCTAGTCGTCCTATCCTCTGGTCCGATCATTGTTGGTACTCCAACTTTGACTTAAGCTGATTGATGGTGATTACACAGGTTAAAAATTCTATTGAACAGGAAGAAATGGGCTGATGTAGATTGAAGGAAAAGACTGCTGCTCAACAATTGTAATTCCATCTACAACAACTTAATTCTCTGGTCAATCTGACGTTGATTCTCCTGTGTGGCAACTTATTTCTCAAGCTGAAGCTCTCTCAACAATTTGAGATGATTCCCTTTATGTTCAGCAGGCTTAATCTTAAAATCATCCCAATTCCATCAAAACTCGTATCTAGACTTTGGAGCTCCGATGTAACATTCATGACTCCAGTTCTTGGCTAGGATACTGAAATCTAGAGGCTGGGTTGCAAAAAAAGAAAAAATTAGAAAATAATAGGGAATGCAGAGAGGAAAGCAGCAGCAGAAAGAATGTAGAGTTTAGATGAAGACAGAGAATCAGTAAAAATCTCCAAGAAATGACTGCTCTGATACCATTTGTCGGGATACTAGATTCTGATTTGAGAAACATTGGAAAAGAAAGAAGTTTTGAATAAAGAACTTCACAGAAAAATTGTGGAGAAAGAAGAAGTAAAGAAAGAAATTTTAAATTTCATTAATCTTTTCTTGGATGCAAAACAATTGCAACTACAGCTTTTATAGTTGATGATATTACACAAATCAATCTAATCACAACTAATTTTTTGCTAATTTTCAGTAATCAAAACAAACAATTAACTAATTCTAATAAACTTTAACAATTATTCGTTTTAGGTCTTAACATTATGTTGCAAGTTTTGCAACAGTTCTTGGACTTGGAGCAAGATTATGCTATCTTGGGAAGATGAACAAAGTTTCCAAACTTTAAACCTTGGGACAAGCTTCATGAGGAAAGGGAGGTTGTTGTAAGGATCATAAAATTCCAAAGTCCACATCTGCCAGAAGCAACACCAGACAATTAAGTTAAGCTGTTAAAGCTGTAACAGAAACACTCCCACCCAAAACGGTAACCAAATAATCTGGAAACCAGGTCAGCAGTATCTACCCAAACTAATTCAGCTAATCGTCGATTGGTTTCTAGGAATCTAGAGTAGTTAGCCACTATTGTACTTTTTCTGTTATGGACATTTCTGTGTTGTATTAAATTGCAATTCCTCCATTCTCCGAATGGAGAGATAAAAAGAGATTGTAGTTGGAAAAAAACCAAAAAATCTGATATTGAATCAGCAGTGAATGAATAGATGAAATTCTTAATTATTCTCTCAACTCATCTCTCTGTTTCTCTCTTCTGTCTCTCATTCTCTCTTCTTCACATCCTTCTTTTTCTCAAAACCAAAGCCAAATTCTTTGAACCTAATTTCTCTACAGGAGTATATGTCTAAGGAACCTGGCAGATGGTTGTTATTATTTGTTAAGATTTCATAATAATGCAAAGATCTTCAAAGAAATCTGCAATGTTCACATCTATTCTGACATTTCAATCATTATTACTTGCATGAAGATTGCACATTTTTAGTTATTTTACAATGCTGTACAGTCTACCTCCTGTGTTCAATCTTGAATAGCTAAGCATATCAAAAGGTACATTGGATTCTTCTTATCTCTTCTTTGTTGTTTTTATGGAAAAGAGAATATTTTATTGAGAGGAAGGTGACCTTAGCAACTTGTCAGAACTGGATTATTTAGTTCAATCTACATAAAGTAATATACAATCCCTATGCCATTAGCTACCCTGTTTCTGAATCAAAACATTGTACATTTATAAAAGAAATGATGAACATACAGGTGGGCATGAACCCCATAGGGGTAGAGGTTCAGACTAGATCAAGGATTATCACAAGGGATTTATTGACTATTTTGCTAATGACCAAATGACTTAAGAAGTTAAAGTGGGCACCATAAATCGAGTACTGGAAAAGTTTAAATACTGCATGCAATTCCAACCTTAATTCCTAAAACAAATTAATGGATATGGTTGAAGATATGTGGTATAATATTATGATGAAAATAATGGGGATCCTGAATGCATTCTTAACCCAATGCAAAATTATCACAAAAATTATCCAATACCTGTAGTTATTAAATATCTGCAAGTGAAGAACCTTATAGCAAAAAGAAAAAAGAAAATACTAAGGCAAAGTATTTGGCAAGTTCTTGCCATAGTAAATGATTTTGACAATTTACATAATATTTGACAATTTACATAACCAAAAGAATCTTAGGGTCCAATACTCAAAAGTTGAACCATAATATTGGTCCAGACAACAAATTAGAAAAGAGCATAGGACAAAAATATTTCCAATTGTTAATGAGTCCTAAATATGAAAGTGATGATGCAAAACAATTTCACAGTTTCATTTGCATCACGATTTTGTTAGAATATAATTATCATTCTAAAATAATTAGAATATCATTATATTCTGTATTTTCCGTAATTCATTGTTTTTCCTAGTAATGTTTTCTCCAATTCCAGAAAGTATTTCGACTAAAGGAAATCAGAAGTAGGACTTTTTTTGACGTATAGTTCACAGCCTTTAATATATAAATTTCAAATATTCAAGTGTATAAACTGTAGAGTTAACCAACAGATTTTTTTAAAAAATCCTTTAAAAAATTATTTTCCTCAATCGAACTCCATTATGCTGAGAATTTACCTAGTTCATGAAGCCAAGCACCTATGATTAAGCACATATAACAGCCAAAAGGTAGTTTCCAAGAACTAGGAAAATTGCTTAGAGTTGAACAGAAAAAATGATCTCATTATCCAACTCTACTTTAAACTCTGATAATCATACAATTCAGACCGGATATAAGTAATATGTTGTTTATTGATAATACAAATTACCAATGTTGTACAAAGATTCACCTACAAGAACATCATATACATGAGGATTGCAAAATTCAGAAGGAACCTGAAGCTCTAATCTCAGATTATCCATTCACAGTTAAAGAAAAACAAAAGCAAGAATTTGAATTAAAAAAGAATCATTCATGAACAAGGGTCAACCATGGCAACTGGCATGCACATACCTCAAAAATTTGTTAAAAGTGAGAACATTTCACTCTGGCAGTTCATACATCCATCCTACAAGCTCATATGCAATGCAGATAATCATTAGTCTTTGCTCTGACTACTCTGGAACCGGCTACTCCTGAGTGATCTAAGAAAGTATACAGAACCTAATCAAAACTACTTTACAACTGAGCCAATTCTTGCATTTTCTCCATAGATTCCTTCAGAATTTTCTCAGCCCTCCTTTTCTTGTCATTCTTATCATCATCCTTACCGGACCAAGAAGCAATCTTCTGGAGGCCCTTATTCTCTGAACTAAAATCTAGTGATGTACGTAAGGACTTATTTGGGATTCCAATCTTGAATTGCACTAGAGGCCTCCGGATTGAAAGCTCCTTTTGCTGTTTCCCAGAATCACATAACCTGTTCTTCATTGCTTCAATAGCTGGAGCAAACGTCTCCAACACCGGAACATGGTTAGTGATAACATGATTTTCAGCAAGATAATTCTTCATTGTTGGTTCATTGGAAAGCTTAGTAGGAGGGGTAACAGAAGACACCTCCTTCTCCCCAAAGCGAAGAGGTGCCAAAAGAAATGGATTACCATCTGCTAACTGTTTTTCCTTGGCATAAACTTTACTGTCTCCCAAGGAAGGTCCTTCCAACCTACCCAAAGAAAAATGCTGCAAATTCAACAAAGACCTTTCTGTTTTTCTATGCTGTGTAGGCTTTTCAATCTTACCTGTCTGAAAATCAACCAGTTTCTCCTTTCCCTTTTCTGACTGAACGTCTGTCCAAGGTTCAGGAAAAGCAGGCAGCCAAGCAGGAATGTGGCCATCAGGAGGCTCCTTTCCAATCTGCATAAAGCTAGAAGCTCGTTTTAAGTCTCTTACAACTGGGAAATGGTGAAGAGAATAAGCAAACGGAATATCCTCTGCATCACCAACATAATGAATGATGTCCCTAACCACACCTGAATTGGTAAGACATTGATTGACATCAGAAGCACCAGCAAACCCCTGTCCAGAATCCAAGTCCTCCAACCCTTGGATGATGTCAAAAATGTTACCACTTGTTCTACCTGCTAGATTAGCATAGAAATGGGCATTTTTCCCTATGTTTTGAATGTACCGCACTGCTAAGTCAGATAATGTCTCAAGAGCAGATTGTTGGAAAGTCTGAAACCCTGCACTCTCACATATTTGGGCTACAGCAATTCTTGCAAGTGCCTGGGGGAATTCATTTTCATTAAACTTTCTTTTTGCCTGCAGTTGTTCATGTTCTCTTACACTCTCCACACCCCCATTGCTCATATTCAAAACCTCATATCACTTCTTCACTCGAAGTAGCTTCATCCAAGAGTACCATTCTTCTTAAGGAAACCCCAAAAACTCGCATGCCTACACAAAATCATTGATCAGCGCCCGGGCATCTTTTGGCTGCTTAAACAGAATTAGAAAAGAAGTCAAGTTTTCGAATGTTAAAAACTTCCATTAACAGAAACCAAAACAAGATAAGTTAATCCCTAATGCGATCGTGGGTTTATTTTATTTGTTTTTTTTTTTTTTTTCTAAAAAGAGAGAAATGCGAGGGACTTCGATATTTTTATTCACCACCGGATAAAACCTCGAAATATTTCCAATAACGAAAATTGTGTCTTCCAATAACAAAAACAGAAACTGGGAAAAATTCAAAGTTGAATTTCCCTTCAAACTCTCCTCAGCAACCGAATGGAGCACTTAACACATAAACTAAACAAAAGAAACCCTAGAAACTCACATTTCGAACAAAAAGGCAACTCAAATTGAAAAGCAGCTCGATAATGTTGTCGAAAGTAGTTGAAAGCTTACCGCAGGTTGTTCTTGATCGTAAGACAAACTTCCAAGATTGAAAAAACCCCGAGGACTGAGCTCCACCGAGTAGATATAAATCGCGGATGAAACCCTAATCGAGGAACAAGAGCAGTATAAAGTAATTGAGCTTCAATGAGGTGTGGGGCATGTATTAGATTATGTTTTCGAGGTCGAAATTGAATTAAACCCTCGCTAAACCTCGCGATTCAGACGAGATGAATGACATGGAGATACATAAGGAAAGAACGGCGTTCCGCATTTGAGAGAGGAAGAGTAGGGGCTTCTTCTTATAGAGGCTAAAGAGAGGGAGAAGATGATTATTTAAGAAAGGAAATGTTAAGGTCACTGGGTTGTGCATAAGAAAAGCCTGAATCTGTCATTTCCATTTGACACCTGTCCGATCCATAACCCCATCAACACTGACAATGCAGAAAAGCCAGGTGGCATGCCGCATTTTCCACAAACAACGAATTATATTATTTTTAAATTGTGATGTTTGCTCAAAATATTTGTAATATTTTGTAAATAAATTGTGATATGTACGTTTTAAATTATAAATAATTATTAATTTAAGAAAAAGATCATTTAAAAATAAATAAGACAATAAAAGATTATTTTTTAGCTTATATTAATGTTTTTCTAATATAATTATATCACTAAGTAGTTAGTATTTAACAAAATAGTTTTATAAGTTTTAGTTTTAGATTATTAAATTAAATTAAATTATATACATATATATATATTATTTTTGAGAAAAATATTCACTCTGTCATAGAATAATACATGCGAACATTCTTGAATCATGACTTCTACTAATCCTGTATACTGATGCTCATCAGATAAAGACATAAACAAGCACCTAATGTCTGAATAGAACAAGATGAAAACATACTAGAAAGATTCACACGAGACAGACAAACAACACCACCTGGGTAGCACATGTATCGTCTTCAACCCATAATTATTCAAGTTTTGGCGATCACCAACATTACCATGTACCGCAGTTTTGCTCTATCGCCACCATTCTGATATCTACTTTGGTTGTCGTGATCCCATCATCGTTAACGAGGTAGAAGAAATAAAAGAAATATCACCACCATTCTGATCAATGCTTCTGTAGGCTGATTTGGGAACCAAAAGAAGAAGAAACAGAGCCCTTCTCCAAACGGCATTGCTTTTAGAAGGCGGTTGAGGAGTGGACCAGATTGAATTCTGGGCTGGCTTTGGATTTTGGAAAGACTTTGCACTTTTGAGTTTCAGCTTGGTTTGGGTCTAAGAAAAACAAATGGGCTGGGCTTTTTCAGGCCCGTCCTTCCTCTTTCCTCTCTTTTTTTCTTCTTTTTTACATGATACATATAATAATAATTATTATTTATTTATTTATTATTATTATTATTATTTTGTTGTTGTCCTTATAAAAAATAATAATAACAATAACAACAAAAATATAAAAATAAAAATAACAAGTAAAAGAGAAAGGAGAAAATGATGTCGTGGTATTAAACTTTCTTTATAATACCATATCAATAAACTAATATAAATACCTTTTTAAAATATTAAACCCTAGTTTTCTCCTAAATAAGTTTTGAAGAATATTCTTGACAAATATGAAGGAGGAGACAAGGATTCACCGATAGAAATCTAAAGTTAAGGTCAATATTAAGTATAATTTTTGCGTTGGTATAAGTTTAATACTCAGATTTAAATTATTTTGAATATAATTTTTTATAAATAATTTTTTCTTAGTTTGTTTTACAATAAGTGTATTGTTTAAATAGATTTAAGCAATAAACTATAAATTACTAAAAAACTCTTCATGAGTCCTTTCTTATTATATCAAAATCATCGCTAACTAGGGTTTGTGACGTAGTGAGAGAAAATTGATTTTGGAGCCATTACATCACAAAATTAGGACATGATTTTTGGCCCGTCCTATGGTGCCGAAAAATGTCCTTACAACTATTGTTTAGTATAATTTTAAAACAGATTTGATAGCACTTTAAATAAGATTTTTAATAGTACCAAGATCATATTCTAATTTATTTTTTATTGAGAAATATTATTATGTAAAGTTAGAAATTTATTGTACTAATTTGAAATTTTTTTTCTAAATATTGAAGAATATCCATCTATTTCATTAGGAGAGTGTAGTTCACCCCCTAACTTTTATGAATAAATTTCAAGTTAGAAATTTATGTCTTTCACAAAATTATTTTAGAGTTTTCTCGTTATTTTTTGTTAGTCTCATGAAATCTGTGCTAATGAAAGAGTGTTCAGTTTTCAGAGTCTCAACTTTCAAAAGCCACTAAAAATACTCATCAAATTCTATTATTCTACTATATAATTATAATGTAATTTACAGTATTGAACTATTATAACTTTTATTGTGAATTCTTTAATAGTTTAAATTTTATCCGTACTTTGTAAATATAAAAACTGAATTTTTATTATTAAAGAATTGTGAAGTCGCACGATGATAACTTACGCATAATAAATTACGACTCATTATATATAATAAGACTAATATAAAAGTTAGAATAAGACCCTGTGATTAAAAATTGAACAAGAAATAAATTAATATAAGTACATTACAAAAATGACAATTCAACATGTGTACAGGTCCTAATAGATTCATGTGTTTTATATTTAAAAAAATAAAAAAAAAACGCGTGTAGCATGTATATATGAGGACTAGTAATAATGGATATGTTCTTGTACATATCAAATTAAAGCTAAATATAAATTAATATGTGATAGTATTCTCCATGTGATTTTCTCTTAATAATTTATGAAATTCACATTTTTACTGAATGTATTGCCTTCTAAAATATAATCACAACTCTTCAATTTTATTTTTTATGTTTATTGGTCACTGATTATACTCTATAAATTTATAAGTTATTTGAAAAGACAAAAAAAAAAAAAAAAGAATTTAGGAACTAGCAAGAATACTTTGCAAAATTATAAATGAGAGATCACGGAGAACTATTTAGGTTATATGAAATCACAACTACGCCAAAATATATATATTTATATTTGAATACAAATACATATTTTTAAAAGTAAATTTCAGAATAAGGCATACATATTATTTTTTAAAGGTATAAGGCATATGCACATACAAACAAAGAATTATATGTATGTATATATGTGTGTGTGTCTCTCTCTCTCTATATATATATATATATATATATGTACTCTTCGCTTCTCCCAATTAAACTTGAATAGTGCCTTATATTCTTGCTAGCAATGCCATGAAGACAGAAGTTTCAAAATTAACTGCACTATACCTGAGTGATTCAATGGTTCCTTCACTTTTGTCTATGTTTACTTAATGTGCCATTTTGAAAGCCATATGCATATCCCGATACTAATTGGAGAAAACATATGTTCTGAATTTTGCATGACCTGAATATTTATAATAATGGAAGCAACAGAAATAAATTAGCAGTTACTTATTATTCTTTTGCTTTAAGAAGTGCCTCAGCTTCTCCAATCCCGATATATATGTACGTGCATGTGTGTATGGAACCCTAAGCAGCAGAAAAAAAGCAACACTGTAGCAGACAAGACTAAGTATATATATATATATATATGTATATGCATTTTGAAAAGACAAACGATTCTGTTTATGGGTCCTAACGTCAAAGATGTTTGGGCATTTTTTCTAGAAGAACAAGATGATCAATACATCTGCAAACCCTATTTATCATTTCTTGATTTATCTCTCTCTTGTCTCAAATGAGTAATTATAAGGACCACAAAACTATATATATGCTTTTCAATATATTTGACAGAGCTTTGAATGGATTCTATATTAATAAGACTTGTTCATTAACATGCCAAAAATCTTTCAATTATAAGTCATTTGTTTTTTCTAGAATGCTTTTGTCTCTACATTCTCATCAGCTCCTTAAACTTCATCTAAGCTGTATGATAATAAACAAATATACATACATGACTTATATACTATGCATATATATAGCTGGTTGACAATAGACAAATAAAGAAGTAATTAACCAATCTAAAAACATAAAGGGCTCAATAGATTTGTATAATTTAGTCAATATGACCCAATCTTGGGGAAAACTTGAAGAAGTAAATTAGTTTCCACACAAACACATTCTGGTTTAACGAGAAAAAAAAAAAAAAAAAAAGCCAATGAATTAGATTGGTGATGAAGAACTTTAGTTATCTCTTTCCCTTTTTTTTTAGTGAAAATTTCGTAAAAACTATATAATTATAATATAATGTCTTACTTAGAACATACAAAATAAATAATTAATTAAAAAATTTTAAATTCTCATATAACCATAATTTAACTAAGAAATGGGTAGATTATATCTATCTTAAAATATTTGTAAGTGTCATAATTAATAGAATAGATGCCACATGCAAGTGTCATAATTAATCACAACTCATTGCACTTCCACTGTACAAACAGCTTACCTCCAGTTCTCCACTGCAGTCAGGTCAACTGCTAAACATTAATTGTAAGAACTTTATGCTGTATTTATATGATCACTGGCAGTAAAACATTAATACTTAACATCACACAACCTCTTAATTTTCTTTTTTTTTTTTTTTTCTTTCTAATATTCAAGTTTGAAAAATGAACTTCATAGTCACTCCATATAGTCACTCAATTGAAGCAAAAAAGAGAAAAAAAGAAAAAACCCAAACATGATAAAATAATAATTTGATCATCACAGCTTAAGCCAAATATCTGCACCACACTAAGGAAATGTAGGATGCCAATCCAATGTCATTGAGTAAAAAAAAAAAAATTGAGGGTTACCTTTTTCTTTCTTGAGCCCAGAATTAGCACAATCCAGCATGCAATGCCTTTTCAATTAGTTTGAAGGAGAGGCCGTTTTGGTTTCCTCTTCCTCCTCCTCCCTTCTTCCTCTCTCAGAAAAATTCTTTTTCATTTCAAACCATTCTTGCATTTCATATCATTTGGGAGGATATTCTTGCTCCTTCTCAGCCTGAGTACTTCCTCTGCTGGTGTCTGAATGAAGAAACCTATGTGTCATATTGAAGTGGAAAGGTCTCATTGATTGGTTCAAAGAGTATGGCAGTGGGGACATTGAATTTGTTAATAAGTTTTGTGAAGCTGCACTGTTCACCATCTGAAATTGGTTCAATTGCCTTGGATCAATCTCAACAGAAGCTGCACCATGAGAAGGGAACAAAGTCTGTGTTGTTGTTCCAGGTGGACATACCAAAATTTGAGACCCAGATGATAGGGAAAGTGTGGATGGAAGAAATGGTGCAACATGAGAGTTGTGTAGATGATGATGATGATGATCTTCTGTTTGTTGGGATGTAAATCCATGGCTTCCTAAATGAGATACAGGAAAATTTGAAGGTTCGAAATGGTAGTATGAACCATATGGCACGGCATTATTGTTGAGTAAACCTGGTAACGAATTTTGGTTGCCTCTATTTAAGAAATTGTTTGTTGAAACTTCTCCATGATCGTGATGACCTTCACTGCTTTCTTCTTTTTCCTCTTCATTTCTTTTCGTCCAATTTTCCTTTTCACTTGTTGTGTCCTCCTTCAAAGCTTCTTTGGACTTAGACCGCCAAAAAGAATCAGAGTTCCAAAAACTTGACCTGGGAATTAACCCTCCAGGATCTTCCCAATTGACATTGTTGCTCATTTTGGATCCTTCTTTATTCGATTGGGAAGTGCCAAGTTCATGATGAGAAAGGAGCATTGCTTGATGATTTAGGCCAAAGCTTTCTGGGGGAACTGGAAGCGGAGGAAGCTCATCAATTTCATGCTTAGCTGCATTAAGCAACCAATCAACAACTTTGCTCGGCTGATTAAGTCCTAGCCTATCTTGAAGATCATACAATTGAATAGCAGTCGGTACCGAAAGCCTCACACGCCTGTCCCTTAGTCCACGGATAGTACAAACTTTGCTGTGTCTATCTTTACCCCCAAAAGCCCGAGAGACACGAACAATTCTCGGATCCTTCAACCTCAACCATGGTGATGAACTAGAGGATGCCTTAGTTACTTTTCCATCATTTGTATTTCCTTCTTGGTTTGTGGAAGAATCGGTTTCTTTAGAAGTTGCAATCATTTTATGTCTCTCATTCTGATGAACAAGAGAGAATTTTATCCACTCGGTTTGCTCAATCTTCTCTCTTTACCAGATAAATTTTCGAACAAAATCTTTCCTTGATTTAGCTTTTCCTCAGTCATCTGCTTGTCCAAAAAAGCCAAAGAAGGATAAATCGAAAACAGACTTGCTTAAGAAAGATGAAGAATATATTAATATGCAGAAAAGATCGTTCTTGTTCCTAGAAAAATGGTGGGTTCTAGTTAAAGAAATTTCTGAAAGGCGATCTACCCAAATAGAGACAGGTAGCGAATAACATGTAAATTTATACATAAATTAACTCAAAGAAAGCTAGGTGATATGTAATTCATAGGATTCTTATATAAGTGACCTCTATATATAGCTCATGAAGAATATTGGACAAGAATTTTAGGGCTGCTACGCGAAATCTGTCGTCAAAACTCCCAAGTTAAAAGCAAGAGAATTCAATTGGGCGAAGTAATTGATGATAATATACAGTATCTAGGTATATTTAAGGAGAAGGATTGTATTCTATATTTAATGGTCTTGGTCCAAATCAAAGTAGTCTGTTTTACTAAAAAATATTTGGGATGAGATGAACTTACATAAAATCAAAGCATCTTCAATGGGTTTTTGTGCTTGATTGTACTCATACTGTGGATGAAGAAAATAAAATCTTGGTCTGCTGCTGCACCTTCTGAATTGTGTATTTAACTCAAAAGAGAACCTGCATAAATATAATATAATACTTGTATATATATATGTGTCAAACTAGGTTAAATTGAGCATGGAAAGCAGGATAATAGAACTTGCTGAAGAAGTTGAGCCGTAGTAAGAAAAGGAGATGCCGGAATTCAACCGACCATCCTCCATGGAAGAATTGAATAAAAAAAGCAATGGTATTGGTGCTGCCACATGGCAATTCTCGCTATCGGTCAAATAAATGTGCTAGTCCATATCTTATCATTTCCCAAGTCATGCATATTGAGCAATCATTGCTTTGATGAAATTAATTACTGGGGTTTAATTAGTTCCCCATTAATAAGGGCCAAGACAGTCAATTCCTTGAGAACGTTAATACATTTGCTTATATAGTTGTAATGAACAAGTTAATGAATAAGTTAAATGTATAATTCGTCTAAAGAAACAAAAACCTAGCTATTACTACAACTGGGGACCATACTGCACATTTTGAAAAGTGGTGAGGCATGCTTTATCGACAACTACGAAAAGCTATGTGAATGAAGCCCTATCACATGGGTTGATGAATGCGTGTCTATAGTACTATGCATATATACACATATATATATATATATGTATATATACACATAGTAATGATGTTCATGTGAGCAGATACCGAAAGCATGACCAGCTAATTCTAATTTGTACCATATTTTCTCATCAGTTGTATTATATTATATTATGTATATATGTATATATGTATGTATATATACATAAAGCAGTACATAAGAGTGATGAGGATACCTTCTTATAAACAAGAACAAGCATGCTGGTATTTCCACCCATATCAATGAGAATATAAATAGAGACTTAGGTTATTTATGTTTGTGTATGTCATTATTAAAAAGTTGATTCCATTGTTATTAAATATATATGTGATGTAATTAATGAAATATATGAATTTTTATTAAAGAATTATTTAAAATTTGAAGTTAATAAAAAATAGTGACTCAACCAATTATTTATACAGTGTTTAATTCATAATATATATATATATATACACGTGCTAAATTGCCAAACTAAGTTATTATGATTAGAATCATTAAACGGTAATGCGGTAGTAGTGTAATTTAGCTCACCAAGACTAATTCACTGAGTACATGTGAATCTCGCATTAGAAAAGCTATTATTCAAGAATAATTTGTGGGTATGAATACATAATTGACAGGAAAGGGATGGCTTATATTTATCACAAGGAGAAAGAAAAAAAAAATTAGATCTAGGACAACAATGAAATCTACCAAGACAAATACCAGTCCATTTGATGAGCTTCAAAAGTTGTGGTGTACACTTGATGTGCATGATAGGTACTTGAAGAAATTAAGAAGCTATTTTATGTGTGTATATATATATATATATAGGGGAGGGACCAGTATATATATGTACATATTCATCAGCTGCTTTGAAACATCCACTGGAGAGGGAGGACCACACAGACTTTTCCTGGAGGGAGATATGCACAGAGCAAGTTGAATTGTTGAACCACCTCGTCTTTGGAATTACTCTTTCTATTAACTAGAGGAAAGTCTAATTAGGCAACCAGTTGAGAGGTGACTAAAACCAGATGTCTCTTCGAATTTCCCACGCATATATCCTGCGAAATAAATATATTTATCAAGAAAAGAAAATCTCTGTAAACAATTAATTAACCAGTATATATATATATATATATATGTATGTATATATATAGCTTGTATATGGTTAAAAAAGAAAGAAAAAGTTGTAGCGGTGGAAGGAGCTTTTAATTAGTAAAAGGGTAGTCCATGCAGTCTTTTTGTTTTTCTGTTGTTCCTCATGCACCTGTTTTGGGTTTTCCTTCTTTGTTTTTGTTCCTTTTTTTTTTATATATTTATTTATCGATACACATATACATACACCTCACACCTTACACTTACACATATATATGCCAACATGACCGCCAAGATCTGCCTTCATCTTCTTCTCTCACCGTCCGAAGACTTCCCTAGATTCTTCTTCTTTTCCTACCACCATCTCTCTTCTTTTTCACAGCCTCGTTACCATCAATTTGGATTCTTTATTTTGCAGACTTTAATTTTTCTCTTTTTTGTTCAAATTACAAATTGCTTTTAACATATATGATTAACGAAGAAGTTGATTTACCTAAGTGATCTTACAAAACAAAAGCTTGATAGAAAAATTTGATTAAAAATAAATAAATTAACAAGTCAAAGTTACAAAATGAGATTTTATGGAATTCTAAATGAAAATCAAATATATGACATATACATAAATATATATCCCTCGTCCGATACGATTTTTCTGGTATTTAGTATACGTACTTAAATATGAGTTCTAAATAATAATGGCTTGAGAACAAGAAACTAATTAAGGAGGGGAAAGAACCGCAGAGAGTGATCACTTTTATGCATGATGACAAGTCATAAGCATATAAAGAGATAATTATTTCAACATACTTTATCCGACTAATTAAGCTCAAACTCCCAAACAACTTTCAGATAAGAGAAAATTTATTTTATTTTAATTAATTTTTTATCCATCAATGATGTTTTTTTTTTTTTTGGAATTCAAAGCTAATAGTATCCAAGAACCTCTTTTTATCCCTTAATTAATTTTTATTTTCCTAGATAAAGAGCTCCAACTTTTGCTTCTGCAAAGTAAAATTTGTACAATTTGGAAAAATGTTTTGGTACTATTAACTTCTCCGATTATATACATTATATTTAAAAGTATTTAAGAGAAAAGTTAGTTTAATAATTAATTAATGACTAACTAAAATAACTAACTAGTTAACACTAATATTCCCCCTCAAAATGGATCTAAAACATCGTGAATGGTCATCTTGAATAACAATTGAAAGAACAAAGGAGAGAAAACAAGTTTGGTAAAAAGATCAACTAACTGTGTTGAGGTTGAACGAACAAGAGCTTAATGGCATCATACATAAGATGATTACAAATAAAATGACAACAAATTTTAATATATTTGGTGTGTTCATGAAAAATAAGATTAAAGTCAATATGGACCGCAACTTGATTATCATAAAGTAGATTAGTTGGACTATTGGATTTGAAGCCAAAATCAGCCAACAATTATTGAATCCATAGCAATCAGACATGGCAACAACAATTATCTTGTATTATGCGTTTGTTGAAGACCTTGAAATAATGATTTGCTTCTTGGACTTCTATGGGACTGTAGATTTACTCAAAAGTACATAAAAACGGTGACTGATATTTTAGAACCAAAATATGATGCTCAGTCTAAATCTAAAAAGTTTTGAAATTTTAATGATGGATATGCGAAACAAAAATGCCATGACCTAGTCTATCTTTTAATAATCATAATAGATAGAAGACATCTCGTAGATGTGCAAAGACAAACTACTTAGCTTGTGCACCACAGATGTTATATTGGGTCTAGATAAAGAGAAATGTAATAATATGCCAATTAAGCGTCTAAATTGAGACTGATCCTCTAATAGTTCACCATCAAAACTGTTAGGAGCTGCTTTATGATCCATAGGTAAAATAACATGTTTAGTAGCCAACATATCAATATCTTCCAATAGTTGGAGAATATAATGCCTTTGAGAGAGAGTAATACCTTTAGTAGTTCATAGTACCTCGAACCCGGAAAAATACTTCATAAGTTCTAGATCTTTAGTTTTGAATTAAGAATGTAAAAAAGCTTTGATTGATTGAATATGATCTAAAGAAGATCCAGCAACAATAACGTCATCAACGTATATAACCACAACAACATATGAAGGACTATTGCCTCAAATAAAGAGAAAATAATTAGATTTTAATTGTTGAAAATCAAATTTCATTAGAGATTATGTCAGCTTTGAGTCATTGTCTAGAGGCTTTCTTGAGTCCATAAATGGACTTGTGAAGCTCATATACCATTTTGGTGGAATTTTGATAACTCTCCCCCTTTCTCCTATCTCCTAGAGAAAGGTGCATGTACACTTCTTCGAACATTTACGAAGGCAATATTAACATCAAATTATGCTAAACACCATTTTTGTATGACTGTTAATACAAGTAATATCTCAACAGTTATTAGCTTAGTTATAGAATAAAATATTTTCGTAAAACCAATACCTTCTTATTGAGTATAGTATTTTGCAATTAATATGATTTTGTATCTCTAAATTAACTCGAGGCTTTGTACTTAATATTGTACACCCATCAACAGTCTATTAAATGCGTCTTGGATGGTAAAAGCACAATTGATTAGGTTTGATTAGCTTCTATGGCTTTTGATTCTTCATTCATTGCCTCATTCTAATGTTGAAAATGTATTTCTTGATGATAAATAAAGGTTCATCTTTAGAAGAAACAATCTCAATAAATGCTTTCTGAGAATTAGATAAGTTATTATAACCTACACAAGTAGTCAAAGAATATACCTTCTTATCAACATTTTTAATCTTTATAAAAAAAAACTAGAATTACAATAAAAAATCTTAAAGATAAGAAGGCAACCTAGTTGTTCTAGTTGACCTATAAAGCTATAATGAATGTAAATCATCATGTGAACTTTCTGTAGTATGACTGGAATTTATAGATGAATAACTCTTCTCGAACCCAAGGACTTGGGTACCATGGATAAAAAACTATTATACTTAAAATTTCTAGAACAAAAATGGATTATGACAAGTACAACGAATTTAATAACTTTATCACCATGCTTAAAATTAAACTATCTTTGTGAGTGATTGAGTTCATGTAAACTATTTTCTCTTATAATTTTGAATAGTATTATTTGTCAATATTATTAGGCTGAATTCTTTTAAGAATAAGAATTGATTGATGAGCAAAACTATAACATGAGCAAACAATTATAACTAGCTAAGCTAGCTAATATATATATATATATATATATATAGGATTAAGATAGATATATTTTAGGTGTATCCTAGTAACCTTCACTCCTTAAATATCTTCACTAAATTTTTTGATAAAAATAAACCTAAATATCTAGAAATAAGATGGTCTATTTAAAAAATAGATTTAGTAATCAACTAAAATTAGTAGAGACTAATGAAACAGATATATAAGATTTAAAATAATGGTATAAGAATAACAATGATATATTAAAATAACTCATAAGTATGATCATACTCAAATGTTAATTATATTTTAAATTCTTTAAACACAACAGTCAAATATTACATTGAATAATATCTTAAAGTTCAAATAACCAGAGTAAGAAGAAAATTAGTCGATAACTAAGATCACACATACCATACCTCGCCCTGATCAATAAAAATAAGAAGAAAATTTGGAAATAATAAATTTGAGTTAGCATAGGTGAGGTTAATCATTTTAAGAAAAAGGAACAGAAAAGGTCAACCTAGCTTTAATCAAACCAAAGGAGTTTAATCAATTTTAAATGAGAAAATTCATTGAATAAACATTCACCAAGAAATGAATAGCTGAATTATCTAATATACCATAGAAGAAGTCGCTCAATGATTTGAAACCCCACTTTACACATGCATTATGTTAAAACCCAATGATCTTTCTAGGTTATCTCTCTCTTTCCCTGATGTTAACTCCTCAAAAAATAACAAGATATTGAAATCTCATCTCTTGATTGTGTTGCTTCTAAAAGCTATAGAAGTACCTTAAGTAAAAATAATAATGTTCTAAAAATTCCATTCTCCAAAATTTAAATGATTCATTCATTTATTTCTCTCTATAACAAGGTAATCCTCTCATATTTCACTTAACCAAGTTTGAGATCATGAACTAATGATATTAGAGGGTTAAAATCACTTCTTTGAATTCACACATCCTATTTACCCAAGGCTAGCTCACTAGTTTTATAAAAATCTTAAAAGAGAAACTAAAGAAACTCTTGTTGATGAAGTTCTTAAATCAGTCATACACGTGAACATTGAAAAGCTTTCCAGTGGGATGAAAGCTCCATCAATTGGGTATTTGATCAGTGTAGTAGACAATTAACCTAAATACTGCATAAACCTTATAAATAATTTAGCTATAAGGTCCATCATCAAATAGATAGATCACAAGATAATTTTTGAGTAAATTACTCCTAATAAATATAAAAGATTATCCATGCTATTAGAAAAACAAACATTCTCTTCAAAGACAGGGAGTTCAATTTTATATCATCCTCAAAGATGGGTTTGATTAGGCAATTTTTTTCAAAAATAATCAGTGTTTTGCATTTTTTATTCTTGAATAGGATGTGAAATCAGATGGCATGGTTGTAAGTGTTAAGAGTTTTGATCTTAACCTATGTCTTATAGTTTTGGGGTTAATTTACTAAGTTCTTAAGATTTTATACTTCTTTTTTATTTATGCTTGTAATCAAGTAAATTTTAATTATTGTTTATATATGTTTTTATCATGATTGAGAAGTGAATCTTCGTTAGTCATTTTAGGAGGTTGGACTTGATGTCGATTATTTCTCTTTTCTTGTGCAGGGTAGCGACAAACTAGCCTAGGATAGATCTACATGAATCAAAGTGCCAATTATGAAGTTGTTTCTTCAAACTTTGTGTACTATGGTGTATGGAGCTCTACTGTCCAGGCATCTCATGGAGGTGTAACGAGATGGTGATTGATTCAAAAAGTTTGGTATTATTAAGCTTAATAAGAAGTGTGGTTATAAGAGATTTTTTTTAAAAAATCTTTGCAAGTGCTATGATATTTTAGTTCTAAGGTCAATAAATCTTTTATGAATTCGACTTTGAGGATCGGCAGTGATCCACTACCAGGTTAAGTTCAACATAGATTGTTCCTCAATGATTTATGGTTGATCTTTTCTTTCTTAGCTTGGTTTAGTGTGCTTTAATTTTCTCTAAAATTGTTCTAAGTTTAGCACCTGTAATTTGCATTATGAGTTGTGCTCAATGATCTTTTCCTTGTGTATGTGTTGATTTTATGCATTGTTTATGTTTAGACTTATTTAATTACCTATGCAAAATGTTGCTGGCAAGACTTTATGTTTCTCAAGTTGTTTTCTAAGTCGTAATGGTTCTTGAAACTCTTGTAGCGTGTTGGTGACTTTTTGTCTTGGAAGCTCTTCACCTCGCTTCGTGTCACTTTACAAGATGGACTACAACTGGTTGCTTTTTGGATACATCATACCAAATTACACGGTTTTCTTCTATTTCTTTTTATTTTATGCACTTTGATACCATTTTCTTTTATTTTATGCTACTTTTAGGTATTTTGATATTGTATTTGGATATTGTGAGACTTGTGGTTATTTTAGCGTAGTAACCATCTCTTTGGTGCTTGCTAACATTTTAATAAAATTATTTTATTTTCAAAAATAATTTAGTCAATAGCATAATTTAATAAATAGTATAATGCTTTAATGACATATTAATTAATCAATTGTTTTCTTTGTTTTTGTTATTGTTTGTGAATATTCATGATCGCATATATATATGTATAAATATATGATGGATGATGATGATCATAATGATCATCTTCTATAGGTACGTAGATATCAATGAATTTCAGTCTTGATGAATGGTACACATCCATGGGGAAGAGAGACGAAGCAATATGACTTGGGCATGTACGTGTACCTTGTGATAACACGACTATACTTGGCAAGTATGCCAGCACAAACACAAGTATAGTTACCTCATGGAACAAAACAAAATCTAATTTAGACATTTCCACTTCATATGTATATATAAACTGTTCAATCGTTTATTTTCTCTCTGTGTTTCCCAAGGAATTGGAAGTCTCTACGGAAAAGATAATTCTCTCTCTTTCTCTGTCTCTCTCTCAGTGAGGAGTGATGAGAAAAAGACAGAGAGAAATACAAAAGCAACTCGGATTGGTGCTTTTTCTTTTCTCAATAATTTCATTGCAGAGAAAACGTCGAGTTTTCTTTATCTGCCATCTTTGCATTATTTACTGTACGCCTTATACACACACACACACACACACACACAACACGCAAAACGTAAAAGCTTTTAGTCTGGCCACTTGTTGGCCTTTTTAATCACTAACCTGTCTTTGCTTTCTAGGGTTTCCATTATCTTTTTTCATGGCCTAACAGGAGATACATTGACTGACTGCGTTACAGATGCAGCAATCCCCATGGCAACCACGAAAAGAACTAAACACAAAGAAATGTATCTCATCTTTCTTGTTTTTCCTTTTTTTCTTTTAGGGCTGGGTGAGAATATTACTCAAATTCATGTCATTAGAACTAGATTTTCTTGCTACATGATCTTCAAAAACCAACAAATTAAATTAGTTAAAGAAGTCTTTTTCAGAAAAAAATGGATATACCCAAATCATTCAGGCACGTCAGTATCTCCATGACAATTAGTTTTACTCTTACCATTGAGGCCACCATAGGGAAAAAGTTAAAACAAATATCCTTGGCTTACTTTGAAACCAGCATATATACTAACTCCCTATTCGCTTACTTTTACTTTTTCTTTCCATATTTTGGTTAAATTTCTGTTTTGGCGACTTGGCAGATTCATACAAGTGAGGTTTGGTTTTAAGATCTTCGTAATAGAGTAGGTTTAGATCTTTTTCTGAATCTCTAGTATAAAATATTAAATTGGAAAATCTCTATCTGTTAATTAAGACTTAAATTATTTTAACAAGTCACAATAAATATTAATTATAAACGCTCTTAATAAGCAGCAGAAGAGGGAGGGCCTTCTGTTTCTCCCTCTGTGTGCCAGCAATTGGTGCAGAAACAATAATGGTAATTGATTGAGAGCTACCGATCGTGCTACTCCCTGTTCATATCTAGAAGAAGGTGACAGTGATGGTGATAGTGAGCTGCCAAAAATTAATTTTAGGGTCCCCTCCTGCATTAATAAGATTTGTTAACCGAAGCTTCAATTTCACAATTCTTAATGTTACTCGAGAGAAACCCATTTGCCAAATCTAGCTAGAACTCAAGGAAAAATGTTATTAAAATCTTTTCTAAAATTAGAATCATCATTTACATATAATAAAGCAGACCCATCTCATATTTTGCCATCTGATCATCTGCATGAAGAAAGCCCATATAGGAGAACAAATATGGAAAAGAGGGGAAATAAACTTCCTGCATCCGTCCGCCTGAATTCAAAATATGCAGTAAAGGAATTTCGACAGAAGGATACTGAACAAAAGATACAAAAGAAATATATCACTTTAGTTGACAGCATGCATGTTCATGAGGGCCCTAGCTGCATTTTGGATCACTCTTGAGACTTACGGAAGATACTCTTTGCTAGAGAAACAGCTATATGAAGATCGCAGTTTATATATATATATATACAAAACCCTGTCGGTGGTATTAACAGCAAAGTCTGTTGATTCTGCAACTTTTCATACTTCCTTTCTGATTTTTATTTTGGTAATTTAGTAGGAAAATTTTTAATTTTTCTATTTTTAACTTTATATATTTTTTAAAACATAATTATTGGAACACTAAAAAAACGTAGAAGTCGAGACAATGAGGAAAATACACTTCTAACCTTTATAGAAGCCTTAAAAATTCTCTCACAGAAGACAAATGAAGAACGATCAACTTTTATATTACTGTTAAGACCCTTTGTGTTTTATCTCACTCTTCATCGCTACCTTAAATTTCTTGAGGAAGAGAATTCAATTTAATATATATATGTAAGAATTGAATTTCCACTTCAAGACGAGGATAGATATAAGATTAGACATACAACGTATATGCTCACTGTACGTGCATAGGTGCTAATCAAAAACACAAAACATAAATGCTTAATCACTATATCAATCTTTTCTTGAAAAGTAAGCAGGGCAGTCTTATTAATGAAGAAAAAAAAAGAACATCCTAGAACAGCTGTTCACAAAGCTCCACCAAAATTAAGATAGAAAACTTTGAAATTGTTTAAGAGTTGCTTTCAACGTCCAATCATTCTACACGTATTTATGGCAAGAAGTTCTGTCCCTTGCCTCATTAGAATAAATTATCTCTGATTTGTTGAAATTATAAACATTACTTCATCATCACCGTCATACAATTCTTCCTACTTCACGGCTTTCCTCATCTTCATAGAGTTTATGATGGGTGTACAAGGAGAAAAAGAATGCTAACAAGGAGGTGAAAAAATGTAAAGTAAGGCTTGTTGTCAAAGGCTACTAACAAAAGCGTGGAATTGACTATGAAAAAGTGCTTGCACTAATTATTTGAATAGACGATTCGATTACTCTTTTGCTTGGCTGCTCAAATGAAATGAAGAACTTATCAATTAGATATAAAATCAGCATTTCTAAATGATTATCTTGAAGAAGAGGTCAATATTGAGCAAGCTACGAAAATAAGGTCTTGAGTTTGAGTAGCAAAACAAATTATATGATAAATGAGCAGGACTCGTCTTGCTTACATATTTGATTATTGTTGTTAATAGAGGAGAAAAAGCAATTATCTACTTACCCCAAACAAGATCTACGAAATCATATTTTTTTTCTATTTAAAACTTTAAATCATCTACCTTAAGTGTCATTTTAAAAAAAATTAAACATTTAAAAATTGAATTGTAATAGTTGATACTTTTAAGACCAAATTATGACATGAATCAAAGTTTAGAGACTAAAATAGTAGTTGATTATTTTTTAAAAAATTATATATTATTTACAAATTTAATTAAATAATATAAAAAATTTATTATAGATATAAAAGAAGTTAAATCTTAAAATTTATTTATTAAAATTCAGTTTTTTTCAGCTAAAATCAAATTAAATCAGCTAGTTCAGTAGGTTAAATTTTTTTGTAACAAAAGTTTTGCTTGGCCAACAATGAAGTTCGAAATTTGTTCAATTTGGAATATTATGAAGGGAAACAACTCAAATGCCAAAGTTGTTCATCTCTAATGAAAACAGTTTTTGTTCATCGTTCAAAGAAGCAGTTGTGACGGTGAATAAAATTACCTTGAAATTACAATTTTGAAGGCTATTTTCGTATGTAAAATTGCTTGGTTGTTTTGCCGTGCCCCCTTTTAAATTCCTTTTAAAAAAAAAAAAAAAAAAAAACTATGTTGAGGTTTTGCATCAATTTGATCAAAAAATTTAATGATTACAAAGTATTTTTTTTTGCATAAATACGTAATAAATTAAATAGAATTTAGTGAATTTAGTCATTACAACTTTATTAATACATGAATGAATTAAGTCCTTAATTTTATTAAATAAAATATTATAGAGGATTATTATCAGCTCCTGATATATCCAAAAAAAAAAAAAAACGATAAATTTTATATTTTTGATAATTATTTAAATTTATAATATTTAAATAAAATATAATAATACAAGATATGTCATTTCATTGTGTTATTGGTTTGACAGGTACATAAAGTTATTGCTAAAACTTACATTCTTATCTTGTGAACATACGTAAGTCTTAAACGTGCCAGAAAACGTCTCTTCACTTTAATTTATTCAAACTATTGCAGCAAATTTAGACCATTAAAGTACCAAAAACAAAATTGATCTCTTGTGGGTGCTTAAAATAATTAAATAAAAACAAAAAGAGAAATACTTTTTAGATGAGTTGAGTCACATAACTATAACTATAAATGAAATTCCACTTTATAATAAAAATTTCTATTTTATCTAAATTATATACTTTTTTAATACAACAACAATTAATCTTCAAATGAAACTTCTAAATGAGAAGGAACTCAGGAAGTCCACAAGGCCCATTAAGAAAGAAAATGTATTAGTCAACTAAATTTTCATGGACCTCCCTCTTTTAGCAAAATGGCCCTTCGATATGAATATTCTTTTTTTTCAAGTAAATTTTCGATTAATTTAATAATTGATACATCTACTCTTTTATAAAATATAAGAGTTCGAGTTGAATTCTACTTCCGTATATATTTTCCATTTAAAAGTTATTCGTGTGATGTTATCATTAATGTTTATAATATCTCTATTATTATGTAAGAAATTGTGAATTTAAATTGAACTGTATTTTTTTATATATTTTTATTTAAAGATTATTTGTGTAATATTATGATTAACGTATGGAAATTATTTAATTGATGAATACGTAACATCCACCTAAAGAAAGAAAAAAATTGTAAATAAAAAAAAATAAAATTAGAGTTTGGATGTAAATGAAAGAAAATTACAAATTTAGGGGGAGGGGGGGGGCTTTTAATTGATTCCAAGGATTTAAATGAAAGTATGTAAGAAAAACGGAATAAAAACATAAATAAAGGAAAGTGGAAGGGGGCAAAGGAAACCATAAAAAATAGACGGCCCAGATCGAACCGCTTGAGGAGATCGGATAGATAAGATTTAAAAGAGAATGGACGACTCAGATCGAATGAAGATTCAACAATGGGGATGAACAGGTATAAAAGGGAAAAAAGTTAGGGTTTCTTCTTCATTTTGAAGAGTAGCCAAAAAGAGAGAGAAGAAAAGAGAGGGGCGATTGACGAAAGATGGAAGAGGAGGTTGTCGCGCGGAGGAAACCCAAGAGAGAGAAAAGAGAGAGGAAAAAAGAGAGAGGGCTGGATAGGAAAAGGGGAA